>CM069867.1:34129002-34134002 GCA_036172795.1 Pelodytes ibericus | reverse complement strand
ATCATCATCATCATCATCATCAACATCATCATCATCAACATCATCTCATCATGATATCATCATCATGATATCATCATCATCATCATCCCCTTATGATATCATCATCATGATATCATCATCATCATCATCATCATCCCCTTATGATATCATCATCATGATATCATCATCATGATATCATCATCATCATCATCCCCTTATGATATCATCATCATGATATCATCATCATCATCATCATCATCCCCTTATGATATCATCATCATGATATAATCATCATCATCCCCTTATGATATCATCATCATGATATCACCATCATCATCATCATCATCATCATCATCATCTCATCATGATATCATCATCATATCATCATGATATCATCATCATGATATCATCATCATGATATCATCATCATCATCATCATCATCATCATGATATCATCATCATCCCCTTATGATATCATCATCATGATATAATCATCATCATCCCCTTATGATATCATCATCATGATATCACCATCATCATCATCATCATCATCATCATCTCATCATGATATCATCATCATATCATCATCATCTCATCATGATAGCATCATCATCATCATCATCATCATCATCATCATCATGATATCATCATCATCTCATCATGATAGCATCATCATGATATCATCATCATCATCATCATCATCTCATCGTGATATCATCATCATCTCATCATGATATCATCATTATGATATCATCATCATCTCATCATCATGATATCATCATCATCATCATCATCATCATCATCATCTCATCATGATATCATCATCATGATATCATCATCATCATCATCATCATCATCTCATTATGATATCATCATCATCATCTCATCATGATATCATCATCATGATATCATCATCATCATCATCATCTCATCATGATATCATCATCATCTCATCATGATATCATCATTATGATATCATCATCATCTCATCATCATGATATCATCATCATCTCATCATCATGATATCATCATCATCATCATCATCTCATCATGATATCATCATCATCATCTCATCTTGATATCATCATCATCATCATCATCTCATCATGATATCATCATCATCTCATCATGATATCATCATCATCTCATCATGATATCATCATCATCATCATCTCATCATGATATCATCATCATCATCATCATCATCTCATCATGATATCATCATCATGATATCATCATCATCATCATCATCATCATCTCATCATGATATCATCATCATCTCATCATGATATCATCATCATCTCATCATGATATCATCATCATGATATCATCATCATCTCATCATGATATCATCATCATGATATCATCATCATCTCATCATGATATCATTATCATCATCATCATCATCTCATCATGATATCATCATCATGATATCATCATCATGATATCATCATCATGATATCATCATCATGATATCATCATCATCATCATCATCTCATCATGATATCATCATCATCATCATCATCTCATCATGATATCATCATCAAGATATCATCATCATCATCTCATCATGATATCATCATCATCATCTCATCATGATATCATCATCATCATCTCATCATGATATCATCATCATGATATCTTCATCATCATCATTATCTCATCATGATATCATCATCATGATATCATTATCATCATCATCATCTCATCATGATATAATCATCATGCTATCACTATCATCATCTCATCATGTTATCATCATCATGACATCATCATCTCATCATGAGATCATCATCATGATATCATCATCATCTCATCATGATATCATCATCATCATTATCTCATCATGATATCATCATCATCATCGTCTTCTCATCATGATATCATCATCATCATCATCTCATCATGATATCATCATCATCATCATCATCTCATCATGATATCATATTCATCTCATCATGATATCATCATCATCATCATCTCATCATGATATCATCATCATCTCATCATGATATCATCATCATGATATCATCATCATCATCATATCATCATGATATCATCATCATGATATCATCATCATCATATCATCATCAAGATATCATCATCCCATCATGCTATCATTATCATCATATCATCATCATCATCATCATCATCATCATCATCATTATCATCATGATAGCATCATCATCTTCTCATCATCATGATATCATCATCATCATCATCATCATCATCATCATCATCTCATCATCATGATATCATCATCATCATCAACATCATCATCAACATCATCTCATAATGATATCATCATCATCATCATCTCATCATGATATCATCATCAAGATATCATCATCATCATCATCATCTCATCATGATATCATCATCATGATATCATCATAATCTCATCATGATATCATCATCATCTCATCATGATATCATCATCATGATATCATCATCATCTCATCATGATATCATCATCATGATATCATCATCATCTCATCATGATATCATTATCATCATCATCATCATCATCATCATCTCATCATGATATCATCATCATGATATCATCATCATCTCATCATGATATCATTATCATCATCATCATCATCATCTCATCATGATATCATCATCATCATCATCATCTCATCATGATATCATCATCAAGATATCATCATCATCATCTCATCATGATATCATCATCATCATCTCATCATGATATCATCATCATCATCTCATCATGATATCATCATCATGATATCATCATCATCATCATTATCTCATCATGATATCATCATCATGATATCATCATCATCATCATCATCATCATCAACATCATCTCATCATGATATCATCATCATGATATCATCATCATCATCCCCTTATGATATCATCATCATGATATCATCATCATGATATCATCATCATCATCATCATCATCATCATCAACATCATCTCATCATGATATCATCATCATGATATCATCATCATCATCCCCTTATGATATCATCATCATGATATCATCATCATCATCATCATCATCCCCTTATGATATCATCATCATGATATAATCATCATCATCCCCTTATGATATCATCATCATGATATCACCATCATCATCATCATCATCATCATCATCTCATCATGATATCATCATCATATCATCATGATATCATCATCATGATATCATCATCATCATCATCATCATGATATCATCATCATCCCCTTATGATATCATCATCATGATATAATCATCATCATCCCCTTATGATATCATCATCATGATATCACCATCATCATCATCATCATCATCATCATCTCATCATGATATCATCATCATATCATCATCATCTCATCATGATAGCATCATCATCATCATCATCATCATCATCATCATCATCATCATCATCATCATGATATCATCATCATCTCATCATGATAGCATCATCATGATATCATCATCATCATCATCATCATCTCATCGTGATATCATCATCATCTCATCATGATATCATCATTATGATATCATCATCATCTCATCATCATGATATCATCATCATCATCATCATCATCATCATCATCATCATCATCTCATCATGATATCATCATCATGATATCATCATCATCATCATCATCATCATCATCATCATCTCATTATGATATCATCATCATCATCTCATCATGATATCATCATCATGATATCATCATCATCATCATCATCTCATCATGATATCATCATCATCTCATCATGATATCATCATTATGATATCATCATCATCTCATCATCATGATATCATCATCATCATCATCTCATCATCATGATATCATCATCATCATCATCATCTCATCATGATATCATCATCATCATCTCATCTTGATATCATCATCATCATCATCATCATCTCATCATGATATCATCATCATCTCATCATGATATCATCATCATCTCATCATGATATCATCATCATCATCATCTCATCATGATATCATCATCATCATCATCATCATCATCTCATCATGATATCATCATCTCATCTTGATATCATCATCATCTCATCATGATATCATCATCATCTCATCATGATATCATCATCATCTCATCATGATATCATCATCATCATCATCTCATCATGATATCATCATCATCATCATCATCATCATCATCTCATCATGATATCATCATCATGATATTATCATCATCATCATCATCATCATCATCATCATCAACATCATCTCATCATAATATCATCATCATGATATCATCAGCATCATCATCATCATCATCATCATCATCATCATCATCATCATCATCATGATATCATCATCACCTCATCATGATATCATCATCATCATCATCATCATCATCATCATGATATCATCATCAACTCATCATGATATCATCATCATCATGATATCAACATCATCTCATCATGATATCATCATCATCTCATCATGATATCATCATCATGATATCATCATCTCATCATGATATCATCATCATGATATCATCATCATCATCATCTCATTATGATATCATCATCATCATCATCATGATATTATCATCATCATGATATCATCATCATCATCATCTCATAATGATATCATTATCATCATCCTCTCATCATGATATCATCATCATCATCAACATCATCATCATCTCATCATGATATCATCAACATCATCTCATCATGATATCATCATCATCTCATCATGATATCATCATCATCTCATCATGATATCATCATCATCTCATCATGATATCATCATCATCATCATCATCATCATCAACATCATCATCATCTCATCATGATATCATCAACATCATCTCATCATGATATCATCATCATATCATCATGATATCATCATCATCATCATCATCATCATCATCATCATCATCATCATCATCATCATCATCATCATGATATCATCATCATCTCATCATGATATCATCATCATCATCATCATCATCATCATCATGATATCATCATCAACTCATCATGATATCATCATCATGATATCATCATCAT
>CM069867.1:34101502-34119002 GCA_036172795.1 Pelodytes ibericus | reverse complement strand
ATGATATCATCATCATCATCATCATCATCATGATATCATCATCTCATCATGATATCATCATCATCTCATCATGATATCATCATCATGATATCATCATCTCATCATGATATCATCATCATCATCATCATCATCATCTACATCATCTCATCATGATATCATCATGATATCATCATCTCATTATGATATCATCATCATCAACATCATCATCTCATCATGCTATCACTATCCTCATCTCATCATGATAGCATCATCATGATATCATCATCATGATATCATCATCATGATATCATCATCATGATATCATCATAATCATCATCTCATCGTGATATCATCATCATCATCTCATCATGATATCATCATCATCTCATTATGATATCATCATCATCATCATCATCATCATCATCATCATCATCATCATCATCATCATCTCATCATGATATCATCATCATCATCATCATAATCATCTCATCATGATATCATCATCATCATCATCTCATCATGATATCATCATCATCATCTCATCATGATATCATCATCATCTCATCATGATATCATCAACATCTCATCATGATATCATCATCATCATCATCATCATCATCATCCTCTCATCATGCTATCACTATCATCATCTCATCATGCTATCACTATCATCATCTCATCATGATATCATCATCATCTCATCATTCTATCATTATCATCATCTCATCATGATATCATAATCATCATCATCTCATCATGATATCATCATCATCATCTCATCATGATATCATCATCATCATCTCATCATGATATCATCATCATGATATCATCATCATCATCTCATCACGATATCATCATCATCATCTCATCATGATATCATCCTCATCATCATCATCATCATCATCATCATCATCATCTCATCATGATATCATCATTATGATATAATCTCATCATGATATCATCATCATGATATCATCATCATTATCTCATCATGATATCATCATCATCATCATCATCATCATCATCATCATGATATCATCATGATATCATCATCATCATCATCTCATCATGATATCATCATCATCCCCTTATGATATCATCATCATGATATCATCATCATCATCATCATCATCATCATCATCATCATCATCATCGTCATCATCATCTCATCATGATATCATCATCATCTCATCATGATATCATCATCATCATCATCATCTCATCATGATATCATCACCATCTCATCATGATATCATCATCATCATCATCATCATCATCATCTCATCATGATATCATCATCATCATCATCATCATCATCATCATCATCATCATCATCATCTCATCATGATATCATCATCATGATATCATCATCATCATCTCATCATGATATCATCATCATGATATCATCATCATCATCTCATCATGATATCATCATCATGATATCATCATCATCATCATCATCTCATTATGATATCATCATCATCATCTCATTATGATATCATCATCATCATCTCATTATGATATCATCATCATCATCATCATCATCATCATCATCATCATCATCATCATCATCATGATATTATCATCATCATGATATCATCATCATCATCATCTCATCATGATATCATTATCATCATCCTCTCATCATTATATCATCATCATCATCATCATCATCATCATCATCATCATCATCATCATCAACATCATTATCTCATCATGATATCATCAACATCATATCATCATGATATCATCATCATCTCATCATGATATCATCATCATCATCATCATCATCATCATCATCATCATCATCATTATCATCATCATGATATCATCATCATCATCATCATCATCATCATCATCATCATCATCTCATCATGATATCATCATCATCTCATCATGATATCATCATCATCATCATCTCATCATGATATCATCATCATCTCATCATGATATCATCATCATGATATCATCATCATCATCATCATCATCTCATCATGATATCATCATCATCTCATCATGATATCATCATTATGATATCATCATCATCTCATCATCATGATATCATCATCATCATCATCTCATCATCATGATATCATCATCATCATCATCTCATCATGATATCATCATCATCTCATCTTGATATCATCATCATCATCTCATCATGATATCATCATCATCTCATCATGATATCATCATCATCTCATCATGATATCATCATCATCATCATCATGATGTCATCATCATCATCATCATCTCATCATGATATCATCATCATCATCATCATCATCATCATCATCATCATCATCATCATCTCATCATGATATCATCATCATGATATTATCATCATCATCATCATCATCAACATCATCTCATCATGATATCATCATCATCATCATCATCATCCTCATCAACATCATCTCATCATGATATCATGATCATGATATCATCATCATCATCCCCTTATGATATCATCATCATGATATCATCATCATCATCATCATCATCTCATCATCATGATATCATCATCATCATCATCATCATCATCATCTCATCTTGATATCATCATCATCTCATCATGATATCATCATCATCTCATCATGATATCATCATCATCTCATCATGATATCATCATCATCTCATCATGATATCATCATCATCTCATCATGATATCATCATTATGATATAATCATCATCTCATCATCATCATATCATCATCATCATCATCTCATCATCATGATATCATCATCATCATCATCATCATCATCATCTCATCATGATATCATCATCATCTCATCATGATATCATCATTATGATATCATCATCATCTCATCATCATGATATCATCATCATCATCATCTCATCATCATGATATCATCATCATCATCATCTCATCATGATATCATCATCATCTCATCTTGATATCATCATCATCTCATCATGATATCATCATCATCTCATCATGATATCATCATCATCATTATCATCTCATCATCATGATATCATCATCATCATCATCATCATCATCTCATCATGATATCATCATCATCTCATCTTGATATCATCATCATCTCATCATGATATCATCATCATCTCATCATGATATCATCATCATCATCATCATTATCATCTCATCATCATGATATCATCATCATCATCATCATCATCATCTCATCATGATATCATCATCATCTCATCATGATATCATCATCATCATATCATCATGATATCATCATCATCTCATCATGATATCATCATCATCTCATCATGATATCATCATCATCGTCATCATCATCATCATCTCATCATTATATCATCATCATCATCATCTCATCATGATATCATCATCATCATCTCATCATGATATCATCATCATGATATTATCATCATCATCATCATCATCATCATCAACAACATCATCTCATCATGATATCATCATCATGATATCATCATCATCATCATCATCATCATCATCATCAACATCATCTCATCATGATATCATCATCATGATATCATCATCATCATCATCCCCTTATGATATCATCATCATGATATCATCATCATCATCATCATCCCCTTATGATATCATCATCATGATATCATCATCATCATCATCATGATATCATCATCATGATATCATCATCTCATCATGATATCATCATCATCATCATCATTATCTCATCATGATATCATCATCATCATCATCATCATCATCAACATCATCTCATCATGATATCATCATCATGATATCATCATCATCATCATCCCCTTATGATATCATAATCATGATATCATCATCATCATCATCATCATCATCATCATCATCATCATCATCATCTCATTATGATATCATCATCATCATCAACATCATCATCTCATCATGCTATCACTATCCTCATCTCATCATGATAGCATCATCATGATATCATCATCATGATATCATCATCATGATATCATCATCATGATATCATCATAATCATCATCTCATCATGATATCATCATCATCATCTCATCATGATATCATCATCATCTCATTATGATATCATCATCATCATCATCATCATCATCTCATCATGATATCATCATCATCATCATCATCATCATCTCATCATGATATCATCATCATCATCATCTCATCATGATATCATAATCATCATCTCATCATGATATCATCATCATCTCATCATGATATCATCTCATCATGATATCATCATCATCATCATCTCATCATGATATCATCATCATCATCTCATCATGATATCATCATCATCTCATCATGATATCATCATCATCTCATCATGATATCATCATCATCATCATCATCATCATCATCATCATAATCTCATCATGCTATCACTATCATCATCTCATCATGCTATCATAATCATCATCATCTCATCATGATATCATCATCGTCATCTCATCATGATATCATCATCTTCATCTCATCATGATATCATCATCATGATATCATCATCATCATCTCATCATGATATCATTATCATCATCTCATCATGATATCATAATCATCATCATCTCATCATGATATCATCATCATCATCTCATCATGATATCATCATCATCATCTCATCATGATATCATCATCATGATATCATCATCATCATCTCATCACGATATCATCATCATCATCTCATCATGATATCATCCTCATCATCATCATCATCATCATCATCTCATCATGATATCATCATTATGATATAATCTCATCATGATATCATCATCATCATCATCACCATCATCATGATATCATCATGATATCATCATCATCATCATCTCATCATGATATCATCATCATCCCCTTATGATATCATCATCATGATATCATCATCATCATCATCATCATCATCATCATCATCATCATCTCATCATGATATCATCATCATCTCATCATGATATCATTATCATCATCATCATCATCATCATCATCATCATCATCATCATCTCATCATGATATCATCACCATCTCATCATGATATCATCATCATCATCATCATCATCATCTCATCATGATATCATCATCATCATCATCTCATCATGATAACATCATCATGATATCATCATCATCATCATCATCATCATCATCATCATCATCATCATCATCATCATCATCTCATCATGATATCATCATCATCATCTCATCATGATATCATCATCATGATATCATCATCATCATCATCTCATTATGATATCATCATCATCATCTCATTATGATATCATCATCATCATCATCATCATCATCATCATCATCATCATCATCATCATCATGATATTATCATCATCATGATATCATCATCATCATCATCATCATCTCATCATGATATCATTATCATCATCCTCTCATCATGATATCATCATCATCATCATCCTCTCATCATGATATCATCAACATCATATCATCATGATATCATCATCATCTCATCATGATATCATCATCATCATCATCATCATCATCATATCATCATCATCTCATCATGATATCATCATCATCATCATCATCATCATCATCATCATCATCATCATCATCATCATCATCATTATCATCATCATGATATCATCATCATCATCATCATCATCCCCTTATGATATCATCATCATGATATAATCATCATCATCCCCTTATGATATCATTATCATGATATCATCATCATCATCATCATCATCATCATCATCTCATCATGATATCATCATCATCTCATCATGATATCATCATCATGATATCATCATCATCATCATCATTATCATCTCATCATGATATCATCATCATCTCATCATGATATCATCATCATGATATCATCATCATCATCATCATCATCATCATTATCATCATCATCATCATCTCATCATGATATCATCATCATCTCATCATGATATCATCATTATGATATCATCATCATCTCATCATCATGATATCATCATCATCATCATCTCATCATCATGATATCATCATCATCATCTCATCATGATATCATCATTATGATATCATCATCATCTCATCATCATGATATCATCATCATCATCATCTCATCATCATGATATCATCATCATCATCTCATCATGATATCATCATCATCTCATCTTGATATCATCATCATCATCTCATCATGATATCATCATCATCTCATCATGATATCATCATCATCTCATCATGATATCATCATCATCATCATCATGATATCATCATCATCATCATCTCATCATGATATCATCATCATCATCATCATCATCTCATCATGATATTATCATCATCATCATCATCATCATTAACATCATCTCATCATGATATCATCATCATGATATCATCATCATCATCATCATCATCATCAACATCATCTCATCATGATATCATCATCATGATATCATCATCATCATCCCCTTATGATATCATCATCATGATATCATCATCATCATCATCATCATCATCATCATCCCCTTATGATATCATCATCATGATATCACCATCATCATCATCATCATCATCATCATCATCATCATCATCATCATCTCATCATCATCTCATCATGATATCATCATCATGATATCATCATCATCATCATCATCATCTCATCATGATATCATCATCATCTCATCATCATCTCATCATGATATGATCATCATCTCATCATGATATCATCATCATCATCATCTCATCATCATGATATCATCATCATCTCATCATGATATCATCATCATCTCATCTTGATATCATCATCATCATCATCTCATCATGATATCATCATCATCTCATCATGATATCATCAACATCTCATCATGATATCATCATCATCATCATCTCATCATGATATCATCATCATCATCTCATCATGATATCATCATCATCATCATCTCATCATGATATCATCATCATGATATTATCATCATCATCATCAACATCTTCTCATCATGATATCATCATCATGATATCATCAGCATCATCAGCATCATCATCATCATCATCTCATCATGATATCATCATCATGATATCATCAGCATCATCATCCCCTTATGATATCATCATCATGATATCATCATCATCATCATCATCATCATCATCATCATCATCATCATCTCATTATGATATCATCATCATCTCATTATGATATCATCATCATCATGATATTATCATCATCATCATCATCATCATCATCATCTCATTATGATATCATCATCATCATGATATCATCATCTCATCATGATATCATCATCATCTCATCATGATATCATCATCATGATATCATCATCTCATCATGATATCATCATCATCATCATCATCTCATCATGATATCATCATCATGATATCATCATCATCATCAACATAATCATCATCTCATCATGATATCATCAACATCATCTCATCATGATATCATCATCATCTCATCATGATATCATCATCATCATCATCATCATCATCATCATCATCATCATCATGATATCATCATCATTTCATCATGATATCATCATCATCATCATCAACATCATCATCATCTCATCATGATATCATCAACATCATCTAATCATGATATCATCATCATATCATCATGATATCATCATCATCTCATCATGATATCATCATCATCATCATCATCATCATCATCATCATCATCATTATGATATCATCATCAACTCATCATGATATCATCATCATGATATCATCATCATGATATCATCATCATGATATCATCATCATGATAGTATCATCATCCCATCATGCTATCATTATCATCATATCATCATCATATCAACATCATTATATCATCATCATCCTCATCATCATCATCATCATCATCATCATCGTCGTCATCATCATCATCTCATCATCATGATATCATCATCATCATCATCATCATCATCATCATCATCATCATGATATCATCATCATCATGATATCATCATCTCATTATGATATCATCATCATCATCATCATGATATTATCATCATCATGATATCATCATCATCATCATCTCATCATGATATCATTATCATCATCCTCTCATCATGATATCATCATCATCATCATCATCATCATCAACATCATCATCATCTCATCATGATATCATCAACATCATCTCATCATGATATCATCATCATCTCATCATGATATCATCATCATCATCATCATCATCATCATCATCATCATCATGATATCATCATCATTTCATCATGATATCATCATCATCATCATCAACATCATCATCATCTCATCATGATATCATCAACATCATCTAATCATGATATCATCATCATATCATCATGATATCATCATCATCTCATCATGATATCATCATCATCATCATCATCATCATCATCATCATCATCATTATGATATCATCATCAACTCATCATGATATCATCATCATGATATCATCATCATGATATCATCATCATGATATCATCATCATGATAGTATCATCATCCCATCATGCTATCATTATCATCATATCATCATCATATCAACATCATTATATCATCATCATCCTCATCATCATCATCATCATCATCATCGTCGTCATCATCATCATCTCATCATCATGATATCATCATCATCATCATCATCATCATCATCATCATGATATCATCATCATCATGATATCATCATCTCATCATGATATCATCATCATCTCATCATGATATCATCATCATGATATCATCATCTCATCATGATATCATCATCATCATCATCATCTCATCATGATATCATCATCATGATATCATCATCTCATCATGATATTATCATCATCATCATCATCATCTCATCATGATATCATCATCATGATATCATCATCATCATCTCATCATGATATCATCATCATGATATCATCATCATCTCATCATGATATCATCATCATGATATCATCATCATCATCATCATCATCATCATCATCATCATCATCATCTCATCATGATATTATCATCATTATGATATCATCATCATTATCATCATCTCATCATGATATTATCATCATCATCATCATCATCATCATCATCATCATCATCTCATCATTCTATCACTAACATCATCTCATCATGATATCATCATCTTGATATCATCAACATCATCTCATCATGATATCATCATCATCATCATCAACTCATCATGCTATCACAATCATCATATCATCATGATATCATCATCATCTCATCATGATATCAACATCATCAACATCATCTCATCATGATATCAACATCATCATCTCATCATGCTATCATCATCATCATCTCATCATGATATCATCATCATGATATCATCATCATCATCATCATCATCATCATCATCATCATCATCTCATCATGATATTATCATCATTATGATATCATCATCATTATCATCATCTCATCATGATATTATCATCATCATCATCATCATCATCATCATCATCATCATCTCATCATTCTATCACTAACATCATCTCATCATGATATCATCATCTTGATATCATCAACATCATCTCATCATGATATCATCATCATCATCATCAACTCATCATGCTATCACAATCATCATATCATCATGATATCATCATCATCTCATCATGATATCAACATCATCAACATCATCTCATCATGATATCAACATCATCATCTCATCATGCTATCATTATCATCATCTCATCATGATATCATCATCATCATCATCGTCTTCTCATCATGATATCATCATCATCATCATCTCATCATGATATCATCATCATCATCATCATCTCATCATGATATCATCATCATCTCATTATGATATCATCATCATCATCTCATCTTGATATCATCATCATGATATCATCATCTCACCATGCTTTCATTATCATCATCTCATCATGATATCATCATCATCATCTCATTATGATATCATCATCATCACCTCATCATGATATCATCATTATGATATCATCATCATCTCATCATGATATCATCATCATGATATCATCATCATCTCATCATGATATCATCATCATGATATCATCATCATCATCTCATCATGATATCATCAACATGATATCATCATCATCATCTCATTATGATATCATCATCATGATATCATCATCATGATATCATCATCATCATCATCATGATATTATCATTATCATGATATCATCATCATCATCATCATCATCATCTCATCATGATATCATCATCATCATCATCATCTCATCATGATATCATCATCATCATCATCATCATCATCATCAACATCATCATCATCTCATCATGATATCATCAACATCATCTCATCATGATATCATCATCATCATCTCATCATGATATCATCATCATCATCATCATCATCATCATCAACATCATCTCATCATGATATCTTCATCATGATATCATCATCATCATCCCCTTATGATATCATCATCATGATATCATCATCATCATCATCATCATCATCATCATCATCATCATCTCATCATGATATCATCATCATCTCATCATGATATCATCATCATGATATCATCATCATGATATCATCATCATCTCATCATGATATCATCATCATGATATCATCATCATTATCATCATCTCATCATGATATCATCATCATCATCATGATCATCATCATCATCATGATCATCATCATCATCATCAACATCATCTCATCATGATATCATCAACATCATCTCATCATGATATCATCAACATCATCTCATCATGATATCATCATCATCATCTCATCATGATATCATCATCATCATCATCATCATCATCATCATCATCATCATCATGATATCATCATCATCATCATCATCTCATCATGATATCATTATCATCATCATCATCATCTCATCATGCTATCACTAACATCATCTCATCATGATATCATCATCTTGATATCATCAACATCATCTCATCATGATATCATCATCATCATCATCAACTCATCATGCTATCACAATCATCATATCATCATGATATCATCATCATCTCATCATGATATCAACATCATCAACATCATCTCATCATGATATCAACATCATCATCTCATCATGCTATCATTATCATCATCTCATCATGATATCATCAACATCATCTAATCATGATATCATCATCATATCATCATGATATCATCATCATCTCATCATGATATCATCATCATCATCATCATCATCATCATCATCATCATCATTATGATATCATCATCAACTCATCATGATATCATCATCATGATATCATCATCATGATATCATCATCATGATATCATCATCATGATATCATCATCATGATAGTATCATCATCCCATCATGCTATCATTATCATCATATCATCATCATATCAACATCATTATATCATCATCATCCTCATCATCATCATCATCATCATCATCGTCGTCATCATCATCATCTCATCATCATGATATCATCATCATCATCATCATCATCATCATCATCATCATCATCATCATCATCATCATCATGATATCATCATCATCATGATATCATCATCTCATCATGATATCATCATCATCTCATCATGATATCATCATCATGATATCATCATCTCATCATGATATCATCATCATCATCATCATCTCATCATGATATCATCATCATGATATCATCATCATCATCTCATCATGATATTATCATCATCATCATCATCATCTCATCATGATATCATCATCATGATATCATCATCATCATCTCATCATGATATCATCATCATGATATCATCATCATCTCATCATGATATCATCATCATGATATCATCATCATCATCATCATCATCATCATCATCTCATCATGATATTATCATCATCATGATATCATCATCATTATCATCATCTCATCATGATATTATCATCATCATCATCATCATCATCATCATCATCATCTCATCATTCTATCACTAACATCATCTCATCATGATATCATCATCTTGATATCATCAACATCATCTCATCATGATATCATCATCATCATCATCAACTCATCATGCTATCACAATCATCATATCATCATGATATCATCATCATCTCATCATGATATCAACATCATCAACATCATCTCATCATGATATCAACATCATCATCTCATCATGCTATCATTATCATCATCTCATCATGATATCATCATCATCATCATCGTCTTCTCATCATGATATCATCATCATCATCATCTCATCATGATATCATCATCATCATCATCATCATCTCATCATGATATCATCATCATCTCATTATGATATCATCATCATCATCATCTCATCTTGATATCATCATCATGATATCATCATCTCACCATGCTTTCATTATCATCATCTCATCATGATATCATCATCATCATCTCATTATGATATCATCATCATCACCTCATCATGATATCATCATTATGATATCATCATCATCTCATCATGATATCATCATCATCTCATCATGATATCATCATCATGATATCATCATCATCTCATCATGATATCATCATCATGATATCATCATCATCATCTCATCATGATATCATCAACATGATATCATCATCATCATCTCATTATGATATCATCATCATGATATCATCATCATGATATCATCATCATCATCATCATGATATTATCATTATCATGATATCATCATCATCATCATCATCATCATCTCATCATGATATCATCATCATCATCATCTCATCATGATATCATCATCATCATCATCATCATCATCAACATCATCATCATCTCATCATGATATCATCAACATCATCTCATCATGATATCATCATCATCATCTCATCATGATATCATCATCATCATCATCATCATCATCATCAACATCATCTCATCATGATATCATCATCATGATATCATCATCATCATCCCCTTATGATATCATCATCATGATATCATCATCATCATCATCATCATCATCATCATCATCATCTCATCATGATATCATCATCATCTCATCATGATATCATCATCATGATATCATCATCATGATATCATCATCATCTCATCATGATATCATCATCATGATATCATCATCATTATCATCATCTCATCATGATATCATCATCATCATCATGATCATCATCATCATCATCAACATCATCTCATCATGATATCATCAACATCATCTCATCATGATATCATCATCATCATCTCATCATGATATCATCATCATCATCATCATCATCATCATCATCATCATGATATCATCATCATCATCATCTCATCATGATATCATTATCATCATCATCATCATCTCATCATGCTATCACTAACATCATCTCATCATGATATCATCATCTTGATATCATCAACATCATCTCATCATGATATCATCATCATCATCATCAACTCATCATGCTATCACAATCATCATATCATCATGATATCATCATCATCTCATCATGATATCAACATCATCAACATCATCTCATCATGATATCAACATCATCATCTCATCATGCTATCATTATCATCATCTCATCATGATATCATCATCATCATCGTCTTCTCATCATGATATCATCATCATCATCATCTCATCATGATATCATCATCATGATATCATCATCATCTCATCATGATATCATCATCATCTCATTATGATATCATCATCATCATCATCATCATCTCATCTTGATATCATCATCATGATATCATCATCTCATCATGCTTTCATTATCATCATCTCATCATGATATCATCATCATCATCTCATTATGATATCATCATCATCATCATCATCATCATTATCTCATCATGATATCATCATTATGATATCATCATCATCTCATCATGATATCATCATCATCTCATCATGATATCATCATCATGATATCATCATCATCTCATCATGATATCATCATCATGATATCATCATCATCATCTCATCATGATATCATCAACATGATATCATCATCATCATCATCTCATTATGATATCATCATCATGATATCATCATCATGATATCATCATCATCATCATCATCATGATATTATCATCATCATGATATCATCATCATCATCATCTCATCATGATATCATCATCATCATCATCATCTCATCATGATATCATCATCATCATCATCATCATCATCAACATCATCATCATCTCATCATGATATCATCAACATCATCTCATCATGATATCATCATCATCATCATCATCTCATCATGATATCATCATCATCATCATCATCATCATCATCATCATCATCATCATCATCATCATGATATCATCATCATCTCATCATGATATCATCATCATCTCAACATGATATCATCATTATGATATAAGCATCATCTCATCATGATATCATCATCATGATATCATCATCATGATAGTATCATCATCCCATCATGCTATCATTATCATCATATCATCATCATATCAACATCATTATATCATCATCATCCTCATCATCATCATCATCATCATCTAATCATCATGATATCATCATCATCATCATCATCATCATCATCATCATCTCATCATGATATCATCATCATCTCATCATGATATCATCATCATGATATCATCATCATCTCATCATGATATCATCATCATGATATCATCATCATCATCATCATCATCATCTCATCATGATATCATCATCATCATCATCATCATCATCATCATCATCATCATCTCATCATGATATCATCATCATCATCATCTCATCATGATATTATCATCATGATATCATCATCATCATCATCATCATCATCATCATCATCATCATCATCATCATCTCATCATGATATCATCATCATCATCATCATCATCAACATCATCTCATCATGATATCATCAACATCATCTCATCATGATATCATCAACATCATCTCATCATGATATCATCATCATCATCTCATCATGATATCATCATCATCATCATCATCATCATCATCATCATCATCATCATCTCATCATGATATCATCATCATCATCTCATCATGATATCATCATCATCATCATCTCATCATGATATCATCATCTCATCATGATATCATCATCTTGATATCATCAACATCATCTCATCATGATATCATCATCATCATCATCATCTCATCATGCTATCACAATCATCATCTCATCATGATAAAATCATCATCTCATCATGATATCAACATCATCAACATCATCTCAACATGATATCAACATCATCATCTCATCATGCTATCATTATCATCATCTCATCATGATATCATCATCATGATATCATCATCATCATCGTCTTCTCATCATGATATCATCATCTCATCATGATATCATCATCATCTCATTATTATATCATCATCATCATCTCATCTTGATATCATCATCATGATATCATCATCATCGTCTTCTCATCATGATATCATCATCATCATCATCATCTCATCATGATATCATCATCATGAAATCATCATCATCTCATCATGATATCATCATCATCTCATCATGATATCATCAACATGATATCATCATCATCATCATCATCATCATCATCTCATTATGATATCATCATCATGATATCATCATCATGATATCATCATCATGATATCATCATCATCTCATCATGATATCATCATCATCATCATCATCATCATCTCATCATGATATCATCATCATCATCATCATCATCATCATCATCATCAACATCATCATCATCTCATCATGATATCATCAACATCATCTCATCATGATATCATCATCATCATCATCATCTCATCATGATATCATCATCATCATCATCATCATCATCATCATCATCATCATGATATAATCATCATCATCTCATCATGATATCATCATCATCTCATCATGATATCATCATCATGATATCATCATCATGATATCATCATCATGATAATATCATCATCCCATCATGCTATCATCATCATCAACATCATCATCATCTCATCATGATATCATCAACATCATCTCATCATGATATCATCATCATAATCATCTCATCATGATATCATCATCATCTCATCATGATATCATCATCATGATATCATCATCATCATCTCAACATCATTATCATCATCATCTCATCATGATATCATCATCATCATCATCATCATCATCATCTCATCATGATATCATCAACATCCTCATCATCATCTCATAATGCTATCATTATCATCATCTCATCATGATATCATCATCATCTCATCATGATATCATCATCATCATCTCATCATGATATCATCATCATCATCTCATCATGATATCATCATCATCATCATCTCATCATGCTATCATTATCATCATCTCATCATGATATCATCATCATGATATCATCATCATGATATCATCATCATCATCATCATCATCATCATCATCTCATCATGATATCATCACCATCATCATCATCTCATCATGATATCATCATCATCATCATCATCTCATCATGATATCATCATCATCATCATCATCATCTCATCATGATACCATCATCTCATCATGATATCATCATCATCATCATCTCAGCATGCTATCACTATCATGATCTCATCATGATATCTTCATCATGATATCATCATCATCTCATCATGATATCATCATCATCTCATCATGATATCATCATCATCTCATCATGATATCATCATCATCATCATCATGATATCATCATCATCATCATCTCATCATGATATCATCATCATCATCATCATCATCATCATCATCATCTCATCATGATATCATCATCATGATATTATCATCATCATCATCATGATATCATCATCATGATATTATCATCATCATCATCATGATATCATCATCATCTCATCATGATATCATCATTATGATATCATCATCATCTCATCATCATGATATCATCATCATCATCATCATCTCATCATCATGATATCATCATCATCATCATCTCATCATCATGATATCATCATCATCATCATCATCTCATCATGATATCATCATCATCTCATCTTGATATCATCATCATCATCTCATCATGATATCATCATCATCTCATCATGATATCATCATCATCTCATCATGATATCATCATTATGATATCATCATCATCTCATCATCATGATATCATCATCATCATCATCTCATCATCATGATATCATCATCATCATCATCATCTCATCATGATATCATCATCATCTCATCATGATATCATCATTATGATATCATCATCATCTCATCATCATGATATCATCATCATCTCATCATGATATCATCATTATGATATCATCATCATCTCATCATCATGATATCATCATCATCATCATCTCATCATCATGATATCATCATCATCATCATCTCATCATGATATCATCATCATCATCATCTCATCATGCTATCATTATCATCATCTCATCATGATATCATCATCATGATATCATCATCATGATATCATCATCATCATCATCATCATCATCATCATCTCATCATGATATCATCACCATCATCATCATCTCATCATGATATCATCATCATCATCATCATCATCATCTCATCATGATATCATCAACATCCTCATCATCATCTCATAATGCTATCATTATCATCATCTCATCATGATATCATCATCATCTCATCATGATATCATCATCATCATC
>CM069867.1:34081502-34099002 GCA_036172795.1 Pelodytes ibericus | reverse complement strand
CATCTCATCATGATATCATCATCATCATCTCATCATGATATCATCATCATCATCATCAACATCATCATCATCATGATATCATCATCATCATCATCATCTCATCATGATATCATTATCATCATCATCATCATCTCATCATGCTATCACTAACATCATCTCATCATGATATCATCATCTTGATATCATCAACATCATCTCATCATGATATCATCATCATCATCATCAACTCATCATGCTATCACAATCATCATATCATCATGATATCATCATCATCTCATCATGATATCAACATCATCAACATCATCTCATCATGATATCAACATCATCATCTCATCATGCTATCATTATCATCATCTCATCATGATATCATCAACATCATCTAATCATGATATCATCATCATATCATCATGATATCATCATCATCTCATCATGATATCATCATCATCATCATCATCATCATCATCATCATCATCATCATCATTATGATATCATCTTCAACTCATCATGATATCATCATCATGATATCATCATCATGATATCATCATCATGATATCATCATCATGATATCATCATCATGATAGTATCATCATCCCATCATGCTATCATTATCATCATATCATCATCATATCAACATCATTATATCATCATCATCCTCATCATCATCATCATCATCATCATCGTCGTCATCATCATCATCTCATCATCATGATATCATCATCATCATCATCATCATCATCATCATCATCATCATCATCATGATATCATCATCTCATCATGATATCATCATCATCTCATCATGATATCATCATCATGATATCATCATCTCATCATGATATCATCATCATCATCATCATCTCATCATGATATCATCATCATGATATCATCATCATCATCTCATCATGATATTATCATCATCATCATCATCATCTCATCATGATATCATCATCATGATATCATCATCATCATCTCATCATGATATCATCATCATGATATCATCATCATCTCATCATGATATCATCATCATGATATCATCATCATCATCATCATCATCATCATCTCATCATGATATTATCATCATCATGATATCATCATCATTATCATCATCTCATCATGATATTATCATCATCATCATCATCATCATCATCATCATCATCATCATCATCTCATCATTCTATCACTAACATCATCTCATCATGATATCATCATCTTGATATCATCAACATCATCTCATCATGATATCATCATCATCATCATCAACTCATCATGCTATCACAATCATCATATCATCATGATATCATCATCATCTCATCATGATATCAACATCATCAACATCATCTCATCATGATATCAACATCATCATCTCATCATGCTATCATTATCATCATCTCATCATGATATCATCATCATCATCATCGTCTTCTCATCATGATATCATCATCATCATCATCTCATCATGATATCATCATCATCATCATCATCTCATCATGATATCATCATCATCTCATTATGATATCATCATCATCATCATCTCATCTTGATATCATCATCATGATATCATCATCTCACCATGCTTTCATTATCATCATCTCATCATGATATCATCATCATCATCTCATTATGATATCATCATCATCACCTCATCATGATATCATCATTATGATATCATCATCATCTCATCATGATATCATCATCATCTCATCATGATATCATCATCATGATATCATCATCATCTCATCATGATATCATCATCATGATATCATCATCATCATCTCATCATGATATCATCAACATGATATCATCATCATCATCTCATTATGATATCATCATCATGATATCATCATCATGATATCATCATCATCATCATCATGATATTATCATTATCATGATATCATCATCATCATCATCATCATCATCATCTCATCATGATATCATCATCATCATCATCTCATCATGATATCATCATCATCATCATCATCATCATCATCAACATCATCATCATCTCATCATGATATCATCAACATCATCTCATCATGATATCATCATCATCATCTCATCATGATATCATCATCATCATCATCATCATCATCATCATCAACATCATCTCATCATGATATCATCATCATGATATCATCATCATCATCCCCTTATGATATCATCATCATGATATCATCATCATCATCATCATCATCATCATCATCATCATCATCATCATCTCATCATGATATCATCATCATCTCATCATGATATCATCATCATCTCATCATGATATCATCATCATGATATCATCATCATGATATCATCATCATCTCATCATGATATCATCATCATGATATCATCATCATTATCATCATCTCATCATGATATCATCATCATCATCATGATCATCATCATCATCATCAACATCATCTCATCATGATATCATCAACATCATCTCATCATGATATCATCAACATCATCTCATCATGATATCATCATCATCATCTCATCATGATATCATCATCATCATCATCATCATCATCATCATCATCATCATCATGATATCATCATCATCATCATCTCATCATGATATCATTATCATCATCATCATCATCTCATCATGCTATCACTAACATCATCTCATCATGATATCATCATCTTGATATCATCAACATCATCTCATCATGATATCATCATCATCATCATCAACTCATCATGCTATCACAATCATCATATCATCATGATATCATCATCATCTCATCATGATATCAACATCATCAACATCATCTCATCATGATATCAACATCATCATCTCATCATGCTATCATTATCATCATCTCATCATGATATCATCATCATCATCGTCTTCTCATCATGATATCATCATCATCATCATCTCATCATGATATCATCATCATGATATCATCATCATCTCATCATGATATCATCATCATCTCATTATGATATCATCATCATCATCATCATCATCTCATCTTGATATCATCATCATGATATCATCATCTCATCATGCTTTCATTATCATCATCTCATCATGATATCATCATCATCATCTCATTATGATATCATCATCATCATCATCATCATCATTATCTCATCATGATATCATCATTATGATATCATCATCATCTCATCATGATATCATCATCATCTCATCATGATATCATCATCATGATATCATCATCATCTCATCATGATATCATCATCATGATATCATCATCATCATCTCATCATGATATCATCAACATGATATCATCATCATCATCATCTCATTATGATATCATCATCATGATATCATCATCATGATATCATCATCATCATCATCATCATGATATTATCATCATCATGATATCATCATCATCATCTCATCATGATATCATCATCATCATCATCATCTCATCATGATATCATCATCATCATCATCATCATCATCATCAACATCATCATCATCTCATCATGATATCATCAACAACATCTCATCATGATATCATCATCATCATCATCATCATCTCATCATGATATCATCATCATCATCATCATCATCATCATCATCATCATCATCATCATCATCATCATGATATCATCATCATCTCATCATGATATCATCATCATCTCAACATGATATCATCATTATGATATCAGCATCATCTCATCATGATATCATCATCATGATATCATCATCATGATAGTATCATCATCCCATCATGCTATCATTATCATCATATCATCATCATATCAACATCATTATATCATCATCATCCTCATCATCATCATCATCATCATCTAATCATCATGATATCATCATCATCATCATCATCATCATTATCTCATCATGATATCATCATCATCTCATCATGATATCATCATCATGATATCATCATCATCTCATCATGATATCATCATCATGATATCATCATCATCATCATCATCTCATCATGATATCATCATCATCATCATCATCATCATCATCATCTCATCATGATATCATCATCATCATCATCTCATCATGATATTATCATCATGATATCATCATCATCATCATCATCATCATCATCATCATCATCATCATCATCATCATCTCATCATGATATCATCATCATCATCATCATCATCAACATCATCTCATCATGATATCATCAACATCATCTCATCATGATATCATCAACATCATCTCATCATGATATCATCATCATCATCTCATCATGATATCATCATCATCATCATCATCATCATCATCATCTCATCATGATATCATCATCATCATATCATCA
Organism: Pelodytes ibericus; assembly: GCA_036172795.1. Classification (NCBI taxonomy): domain Eukaryota; kingdom Metazoa; phylum Chordata; class Amphibia; order Anura; family Pelodytidae; genus Pelodytes; species Pelodytes ibericus. The sequence continues at coordinate 34,094,737 of CM069867.1, read as the reverse complement.
TGATATCATCATCATCATCATCTCATCATGATATCATCATCTCATCATGATATCATCATCTTGATATCATCAACATCATCTCATCATGATATCATCATCATCATCATCATCTCATCATGCTATCACAATCATCATCTCATCATGATAAAATCATCATCTCATCATGATATCAACATCATCAACATCATCTCAACATGATATCAACATCATCATCTCATCATGCTATCATTATCATCATCTCATCATGATATCATCATCATGATATCATCATCATCATCGTCTTCTCATCATGATATCATCATCTCATCATGATATCATCATCATCTCATTATTATATCATCATCATCATCTCATCTTGATATCATCATCATGATATCATCATCATCGTCTTCTCATCATGATATCATCATCATCATCATCATCTCATCATGATATCATCATCATGAAATCATCATCATCTCATCATGATATCATCATCATCTCATCATGATATCATCAACATGATATCATCATCATCATCATCATCATCTCATTATGATATCATCATCATGATATCATCATCATGATATCATCATCATGATATCATCATCATCTCATCATGATATCATCATCATCATCATCATCATCATCTCATCATGATATCATCATCATCATCATCATCATCATCATCATCATCTCATCATGATATCATCAACATCATCTCATCATGATATCATCATCATCATCATCATCATCTCATCATGATATCATCATCATCATCATCATCATCATCATCATCATCATCATCATGATATAATCATCATCATCTCATCATGATATCATCATCATCATCATCTCAACATGATATCATCATTATGATATCATCATCATCTCATCATGATATCATCATCATGATATCATCATCATGATATCATCATCATGATAATATCATCATCCCATCATGCTATCATCATCATCAACATCATCATCATCTCATCATGATATCATCAACATCATCTCATCATGATATCATCATCATCATCATCTCATCATGATATCATCATCATCTCATCATGATATCATCATCATGATATCATCATCATCATCTCAACATCATTATCATCATCATCTCATCATGATATCATCATCATCATCATCATCATCATCATCTCATCATGATATCATCAACATCCTCATCATCATCTCATAATGCTATCATTATCATCATCTCATCATGATATCATCATCATCTCATCATGATATCATCATCATCATCTCATCATGATATCATCATCATCATCTCATCATGATATCATCATCATCATCATCATCTCATCATGCTATCATTATCATCATCTCATCATGATATCATCATCATGATATCATCATCATGATATCATCATCATCATCATCATCATCATCATCATCATCATCATCATCATCTCATCATGATATCATCATCATCATCTCATCATGATATCATCATCATCATCATCATCATCTCATCATGATACCATCATCTCATCATGATATCATCATCATCATCATCTCAGCATGCTATCACTATCATCATCTCATGATGATATCTTCATCATGATATCATCATCATCTCATCATGATATCATCATCATCTCATCATGATATCATCATCATCTCATCATGATATCATCATCATCATCATCATGATATCATCATCATCATCATCTCATCATGATATCATCATCATCATCATCATCATCATCATCATCATCTCATCATGATATCATCATCATGATATTATCATCATCATCATCATGATATCATCATTATGATATTATCATCATCATCATCATGATATCATCATCATCTCATCATGATATCATCATCATGATATCATCATTATGATATCATCATCATCTCATCATCATGATATCATCATCATCATCATCTCATCATCATGATATCATCATCATGATATCATCATCATCATCATCTCATCATCATGATATCATCATCATCATCATCATCATCATCTCATCATGATATCATCATCATCATCATCTCATCATGATATCATCATCATCTCATCTTGATATCATCATCATCATCTCATCATGATATCATCATCATCTCATCATGATATCATCATCATCTCATCATGATATCATCATTATGATATCATCATCATCTCATCATCATGATATCATCATCATCATCATCTCATCATCATGATATCATCATCATCATCATCATCTCATCATGATATCATCATCATCTCATCATGATATCATCATTATGATATCATCATCATCTCATCATCATGATATCATCATCATCATCATCTCATCATCATGATATCATCATCATCATCATCTCATCATGACATCATCATCATCTCATCTTGATATCATCATCATCTCATCATGATATCATCATCATCTCATCATGATATCATCATCATCATCATCATCATCATCATCATCATTATCATCTCATCATCATGATATCATCATCATCATCATCATCATCATCATCATCATCTCATCATGATATCATCATCATCTCATCATGATATCATCATCATCATCATCATCATCATCATCATCATTATCATCTCATCATCATGATATCATCATCATCATCATCATCATCATCATCATCATCATCATCATCATCATCTCATCATGATATCATCATCATCTCATCATGATGATATCATCATCATCTCATCATCATGATATCATCATCATCATCATCTCATCATCATGATATCATCATAATCATCATCATCATCATCATCTCATCATGATATCATCATCATCTCATCTTGATATCATCATCATCATCTCATCATCATGATATCATCATCATCTCATCATGATATCATCATCATCATCTCATCTTGATATCATCATCATCATCATCTCATCATCATGATATCATCATCATCTCATCATGATATCATCATCATCTCATCATGATATCATCATCATCATCATCTCATCATTATATCATCATCATATCATCTTGATATCATCATCATAATCTCATCATCATGATATCATCATCATCATCATCATGATATCATCATCATCATCTCATCATGATATCATCATCATCATCATCATCTCATCATTATATCATCATCATCATCATCATCATCTCATCATGATATCATCATCATCATCATCATCATCATCTCATCATGATATCATCATCATGATATTATCATCATCATCATCATCATCATCATCATCAACATCATCATCATCATCATCATCTCATCATGATATCATCATCATTATCATCATCATCATCAACATCATCTCATCATGATATCATCATCATGATATCATCATCATCATCCCCTTATGATATCATCATCATGATATCATCATCATCATCATCATCATCATCATCATCATCATCATCATCATCATCTCATCATGATATCATCATCATCTCATCATGATATCATCATCATGATATCATCATCATGATATCATCATCATCTCATCATGATATCATCATCATGATATCATCATCATTATCATCATCTCATCATGATATCATCATCATCATCATGATCATCATCATCATCATCAACATCATCTCATCATGATATCATCAACATCATCTCATCATGATATCATCAACATCATCTCATCATGATATCATCATCATCATCTCATCATGATATCATCATCATCATCATCAACATCATCATCATCATGATATCATCATCATCATCATCATCATCTCATCATGATATCATTATCATCATCATCATCATCTCATCATGCTATCACTAACATCATCTCATCATGATATCATCATCTTGATATCATCAACATCATCTCATCATGATATCATCATCATCATCATCAACTCATCATGCTATCACAATCATCATATCATCATGATATCATCATCATCTCATCATGATATCAACATCATCAACATCATCTCATCATGATATCAACATCATCATCTCATCATGCTATCATTATCATCATCTCATCATGATATCATCAACATCATCTAATCATGATATCATCATCATATCATCATGATATCATCATCATCTCATCATGATATCATCATCATCATCATCATCATCATCATCATCATCATCATCATTATGATATCATCTTCAACTCATCATGATATCATCATCATGATATCATCATCATGATATCATCATCATGATATCATCATCATGATATCATCATCATGATAGTATCATCATCCCATCATGCTATCATTATCATCATATCATCATCATATCAACATCATTATATCATCATCATCCTCATCATCATCATCATCATCATCATCGTCGTCATCATCATCATCTCATCATCATGATATCATCATCATCATCATCATCATCATCATCATCATCATCATCATCATGATATCATCATCTCATCATGATATCATCATCATCTCATCATGATATCATCATCATGATATCATCATCTCATCATGATATCATCATCATCATCATCATCTCATCATGATATCATCATCATGATATCATCATCATCATCTCATCATGATATTATCATCATCATCATCATCATCTCATCATGATATCATCATCATGATATCATCATCATCATCTCATCATGATATCATCATCATGATATCATCATCATCTCATCATGATATCATCATCATGATATCATCATCATCATCATCATCATCATCATCTCATCATGATATTATCATCATCATGATATCATCATCATTATCATCATCTCATCATGATATTATCATCATCATCATCATCATCATCATCATCATCATCATCATCATCTCATCATTCTATCACTAACATCATCTCATCATGATATCATCATCTTGATATCATCAACATCATCTCATCATGATATCATCATCATCATCATCAACTCATCATGCTATCACAATCATCATATCATCATGATATCATCATCATCTCATCATGATATCAACATCATCAACATCATCTCATCATGATATCAACATCATCATCTCATCATGCTATCATTATCATCATCTCATCATGATATCATCATCATCATCATCGTCTTCTCATCATGATATCATCATCATCATCATCTCATCATGATATCATCATCATCATCATCATCTCATCATGATATCATCATCATCTCATTATGATATCATCATCATCATCATCTCATCTTGATATCATCATCATGATATCATCATCTCACCATGCTTTCATTATCATCATCTCATCATGATATCATCATCATCATCTCATTATGATATCATCATCATCACCTCATCATGATATCATCATTATGATATCATCATCATCTCATCATGATATCATCATCATCTCATCATGATATCATCATCATGATATCATCATCATCTCATCATGATATCATCATCATGATATCATCATCATCATCTCATCATGATATCATCAACATGATATCATCATCATCATCTCATTATGATATCATCATCATGATATCATCATCATGATATCATCATCATCATCATCATGATATTATCATTATCATGATATCATCATCATCATCATCATCATCATCATCTCATCATGATATCATCATCATCATCATCTCATCATGATATCATCATCATCATCATCATCATCATCATCAACATCATCATCATCTCATCATGATATCATCAACATCATCTCATCATGATATCATCATCATCATCTCATCATGATATCATCATCATCATCATCATCATCATCATCAACATCATCTCATCATGATATCATCATCATGATATCATCATCATCATCCCCTTATGATATCATCATCATGATATCATCATCATCATCATCATCATCATCATCATCATCATCATCATCATCATCTCATCATGATATCATCATCATCTCATCATGATATCATCATCATCTCATCATGATATCATCATCATGATATCATCATCATGATATCATCATCATCTCATCATGATATCATCATCATGATATCATCATCATTATCATCATCTCATCATGATATCATCATCATCATCATGATCATCATCATCATCATCAACATCATCTCATCATGATATCATCAACATCATCTCATCATGATATCATCAACATCATCTCATCATGATATCATCATCATCATCTCATCATGATATCATCATCATCATCATCATCATCATCATCATCATCATCATCATGATATCATCATCATCATCATCTCATCATGATATCATTATCATCATCATCATCATCTCATCATGCTATCACTAACATCATCTCATCATGATATCATCATCTTGATATCATCAACATCATCTCATCATGATATCATCATCATCATCATCAACTCATCATGCTATCACAATCATCATATCATCATGATATCATCATCATCTCATCATGATATCAACATCATCAACATCATCTCATCATGATATCAACATCATCATCTCATCATGCTATCATTATCATCATCTCATCATGATATCATCATCATCATCGTCTTCTCATCATGATATCATCATCATCATCATCTCATCATGATATCATCATCATGATATCATCATCATCTCATCATGATATCATCATCATCTCATTATGATATCATCATCATCATCATCATCATCTCATCTTGATATCATCATCATGATATCATCATCTCATCATGCTTTCATTATCATCATCTCATCATGATATCATCATCATCATCTCATTATGATATCATCATCATCATCATCATCATCATTATCTCATCATGATATCATCATTATGATATCATCATCATCTCATCATGATATCATCATCATCTCATCATGATATCATCATCATGATATCATCATCATCTCATCATGATATCATCATCATGATATCATCATCATCATCTCATCATGATATCATCAACATGATATCATCATCATCATCATCTCATTATGATATCATCATCATGATATCATCATCATGATATCATCATCATCATCATCATCATGATATTATCATCATCATGATATCATCATCATCATCTCATCATGATATCATCATCATCATCATCATCTCATCATGATATCATCATCATCATCATCATCATCATCATCAACATCATCATCATCTCATCATGATATCATCAACATCATCTCATCATGATATCATCATCATCATCATCATCATCTCATCATGATATCATCATCATCATCATCATCATCATCATCATCATCATCATCATCATCATCATCATCATGATATCATCATCATCTCATCATGATATCATCATCATCTCAACATGATATCATCATTATGATATCAGCATCATCTCATCATGATATCATCATCATGATATCATCATCATGATAGTATCATCATCCCATCATGCTATCATTATCATCATATCATCATCATATCAACATCATTATATCATCATCATCCTCATCATCATCATCATCATCATCTAATCATCATGATATCATCATCATCATCATCATCATCATCATTATCTCATCATGATATCATCATCATCTCATCATGATATCATCATCATGATATCATCATCATCTCATCATGATATCATCATCATGATATCATCATCATCATCATCATCTCATCATGATATCATCATCATCATCATCATCATCATCATCATCATCTCATCATGATATCATCATCATCATCATCTCATCATGATATTATCATCATGATATCATCATCATCATCATCATCATCATCATCATCATCATCATCATCATCATCATCTCATCATGATATCATCATCATCATCATCATCATCAACATCATCTCATCATGATATCATCAACATCATCTCATCATGATATCATCAACATCATCTCATCATGATATCATCATCATCATCTCATCATGATATCATCATCATCATCATCATCATCATCATCATCTCATCATGATATCATCATCATCATATCATCATGATATCATCATCATCATCATCTCATCATGATATCATCATCTCATCATGATATCATCATCTTGATATCATCAACATCATCTCATCATGATATCATCATCATCATCATCATCTCATCATGCTATCACAATCATCATCTCATCATGATAAAATCATCATCTCATCATGATATCAACATCATCAACATCATCTCAACATGATATCAACATCATCATCTCATCATGCTATCATTATCATCATCTCATCATGATATCATCATCATGATATCATCATCATCATCGTCTTCTCATCATGATATCATCATCTCATCATGATATCATCATCATCTCATTATTATATCATCATCATCATCTCATCTTGATATCATCATCATGATATCATCATCATCGTCTTCTCATCATGATATCATCATCATCATCATCATCTCATCATGATATCATCATCATGAAATCATCATCATCTCATCATGATATCATCATCATCTCATCATGATATCATCAACATGATATCATCATCATCATCATCATCATCTCATTATGATATCATCATCATGATATCATCATCATGATATCATCATCATGATATCATCATCATCTCATCATGATATCATCATCATCATCATCATCATCATCATCTCATCATGATATCATCATCATCATCATCATCATCATCATCATCATCTCATCATGATATCATCAACATCATCTCATCATGATATCATCATCATCATCATCATCATCTCATCATGATATCATCATCATCATCATCATCATCATCATCATCATCATCATCATCATGATATAATCATCATCATCTCATCATGATATCATCATCATCATCATCTCAACATGATATCATCATTATGATATCATCATCATCTCATCATGATATCATCATCATGATATCATCATCATGATATCATCATCATGATAATATCATCATCCCATCATGCTATCATCATCATCAACATCATCATCATCTCATCATGATATCATCAACATCATCTCATCATGATATCATCATCATCATCATCTCATCATGATATCATCATCATCTCATCATGATATCATCATCATGATATCATCATCATCATCTCAACATCATTATCATCATCATCTCATCATGATATCATCATCATCATCATCATCATCATCATCTCATCATGATATCATCAACATCCTCATCATCATCTCATAATGCTATCATTATCATCATCTCATCATGATATCATCATCATCTCATCATGATATCATCATCATCATCTCATCATGATATCATCATCATCATCTCATCATGATATCATCATCATCATCATCATCTCATCATGCTATCATTATCATCATCTCATCATGATATCATCATCATGATATCATCATCATGATATCATCATCATCATCATCATCATCATCATCATCATCATCATCATCATCTCATCATGATATCATCATCATCATCTCATCATGATATCATCATCATCATCATCATCATCTCATCATGATACCATCATCTCATCATGATATCATCATCATCATCATCTCAGCATGCTATCACTATCATCATCTCATGATGATATCTTCATCATGATATCATCATCATCTCATCATGATATCATCATCATCTCATCATGATATCATCATCATCTCATCATGATATCATCATCATCATCATCATGATATCATCATCATCATCATCTCATCATGATATCATCATCATCATCATCATCATCATCATCATCTCATCATGATATCATCATCATGATATTATCATCATCATCATCATGATATCATCATTATGATATTATCATCATCATCATCATGATATCATCATCATCTCATCATGATATCATCATCATGATATCATCATTATGATATCATCATCATCTCATCATCATGATATCATCATCATCATCATCTCATCATCATGATATCATCATCATGATATCATCATCATCATCATCTCATCATCATGATATCATCATCATCATCATCATCTCATCATCATGATATCATCATCATCATCATCATCTCATCATGATATCATCATCATCATCATCTCATCATGATATCATCATCATCTCATCTTGATATCATCATCATCATCTCATCATGATATCATCATCATCTCATCATGATATCATCATCATCTCATCATGATATCATCATTATGATATCATCATCATCTCATCATCATGATATCATCATCATCATCATCTCATCATCATGATATCATCATCATCATCATCATCTCATCATGATATCATCATCATCTCATCATGATATCATCATTATGATATCATCATCATCTCATCATCATGATATCATCATCATCTCATCATGATATCATCATTATGATATCATCATCATCTCATCATCATGATATCATCATCATCATCATCTCATCATCATGATATCATCATCATCATCATCATCTCATCATGATATCATCATCATCTCATCATGATATCATCATTATGATATCATCATCATCTCATCATCATGATATCATCATCATCATCATCTCATCATCATGATATCATCATCATCATCATCTCATCATGATATCATCATCATCTCATCTTGATATCATCATCATCTCATCATGATATCATCATCATCTCATCATGATATCATCATCATCATCATCATCATCATCATCATCATTATCATCTCATCATCATGATATCATCATCATCATCATCATCATCATCATCTCATCATGATATCATCATCATCTCATCATGATATCATCATCATCATCATCATCATCATTATCATCTCATCATCATGATATCATCATCATCATCATCATCATCATCATCTCATCATGATATCATCATCATGATATCATGATGATATCATCATCATCTCATCATCATGATATCATCATCATCATCATCTCATCATCATGATATCATCATCATCATCATCATCATCATCTCATCATGATATCATCATCATCTCATCTTGATATCGTCATCATCATCTCATCATCATGATATCATCATCATCTCATCATGATATCATCATCATCATCTCATCTTGATATCATCATCATCATCATCTCATCATCATGATATCATCATCATCTCATCATGATATCATCATCATCTCATCATGATATCATCATCATCATCATCATCTCATCATTATATCATCATCATATCATCTTGATATCATCATCATAATCTCATCATCATGATATCCTCATCATCTTCATCATGATATCATCATCATCATCTCATCATGATATCATCATCATCATCATCATCTCATCATTATATCATCATCATCATCATCATCATCATCATCATCATGATATCATCATCATCATCATCATCATCTCATCATGATATCATCATCATGATATTATCATCATCATCATCATCATCATCATCAACATCATCATCATCATCATCATCTCATCATGATATCATCTCATCATGATATCATCAACATCATCTCATCATGATATCATCATCATCATCTCATCATGATATCATCATCATCATCATCATCATCATCATCATCATCATCATCATCATGATATCATCATCATCATCATCTCATCATGATATCATTATCATCATCATCATCATCTCATCATGCTATCACTAACATCATCTCATCATGATATCATCATCTTGATATCATCAACATCATCTCATCATGATATCATCATCATCATCATCAACTCATCATGCTATCACAATCATCATATCATCATGATATCATCATCATCTCATCATGATATCAACATCATCAACATCATCTCATCATGATATCAACATCATCATCTCATCATGCTATCATTATCATCATCTCATCATGATATCATCATCATCATCGTCTTCTCATCATGATATCATCATCATCATCATCTCATCATGATATCATCATCATGATATCATCATCATCTCATCATGATATCATCATCATCTCATTATGATATCATCATCATCATCATCATCATCTCATCTTGATATCATCATCATGATATCATCATCTCATCATGCTTTCATTATCATCATCTCATCATGATATCATCATCATCATCTCATTATGATATCATCATCATCATCATCATCATCATTATCTCATCATGATATCATCATTATGATATCATCATCATCTCATCATGATATCATCATCATCTCATCATGATATCATCATCATGATATCATCATCATCTCATCATGATATCATCATCATGATATCATCATCATCATCTCATCATGATATCATCAACATGATATCATCATCATCATCATCTCATTATGATATCATCATCATGATATCATCATCATGATATCATCATCATCATCATCATCATGATATTATCATCATCATGATATCATCATCATCATCTCATCATGATATCATCATCATCATCATCATCTCATCATGATATCATCATCATCATCATCATCATCATCATCAACATCATCATCATCTCATCATGATATCATCAACAACATCTCATCATGATATCATCATCATCATCATCATCATCTCATCATGATATCATCATCATCATCATCATCATCATCATCATCATCATCATCATCATCATCATCATCATGATATCATCATCATCTCATCATGATATCATCATCATCTCAACATGATATCATCATTATGATATCAGCATCATCTCATCATGATATCATCATCATGATATCATCATCATGATAGTATCATCATCCCATCATGCTATCATTATCATCATATCATCATCATATCAACATCATTATATCATCATCATCCTCATCATCATCATCATCATCATCTAATCATCATGATATCATCATCATCATCATCATCATCATTATCTCATCATGATATCATCATCATCTCATCATGATATCATCATCATGATATCATCATCATCTCATCATGATATCATCATCATGATATCATCATCATCATCATCATCTCATCATGATATCATCATCATCATCATCATCATCATCATCATCTCATCATGATATCATCATCATCATCATCTCATCATGATATTATCATCATGATATCATCATCATCATCATCATCATCATCATCATCATCATCATCATCATCATCATCATCTCATCATGATATCATCATCATCATCATCATCATCAACATCATCTCATCATGATATCATCAACATCATCTCATCATGATATCATCAACATCATCTCATCATGATATCATCATCATCATCTCATCATGATATCATCATCATCATCATCATCATCATCATCATCTCATCATGATATCATCATCATCATATCATCATGATATCATCATCATCATCATCTCATCATGATATCATCATCTCATCATGATATCATCATCTTGATATCAT
>CM069867.1:33994002-34076502 GCA_036172795.1 Pelodytes ibericus | reverse complement strand
ATGATATCATCATCATCATCATCATCTCATCATGATATCATCATCATCTCATTATGATATCATCATCATCATCATCTCATCTTGATATCATCATCATGATATCATCATCTCACCATGCTTTCATTATCATCATCTCATCATGATATCATCATCATCATCTCATTATGATATCATCATCATCACCTCATCATGATATCATCATTATGATATCATCATCATCTCATCATGATATCATCATCATCTCATCATGATATCATCATCATGATATCATCATCATCTCATCATGATATCATCATCATGATATCATCATCATCATCTCATCATGATATCATCAACATGATATCATCATCATCATCTCATTATGATATCATCATCATGATATCATCATCATGATATCATCATCATCATCATCATGATATTATCATTATCATGATATCATCATCATCATCATCATCATCATCATCATCTCATCATGATATCATCATCATCATCATCTCATCATGATATCATCATCATCATCATCATCATCATCATCAACATCATCATCATCTCATCATGATATCATCAACATCATCTCATCATGATATCATCATCATCATCTCATCATGATATCATCATCATCATCATCATCATCATCATCAACATCATCTCATCATGATATCATCATCATGATATCATCATCATCATCCCCTTATGATATCATCATCATGATATCATCATCATCATCATCATCATCATCATCATCATCATCATCATCATCATCTCATCATGATATCATCATCATCTCATCATGATATCATCATCATCTCATCATGATATCATCATCATGATATCATCATCATGATATCATCATCATCTCATCATGATATCATCATCATGATATCATCATCATTATCATCATCTCATCATGATATCATCATCATCATCATGATCATCATCATCATCATCAACATCATCTCATCATGATATCATCAACATCATCTCATCATGATATCATCAACATCATCTCATCATGATATCATCATCATCATCTCATCATGATATCATCATCATCATCATCATCATCATCATCATCATCATCATCATGATATCATCATCATCATCATCTCATCATGATATCATTATCATCATCATCATCATCTCATCATGCTATCACTAACATCATCTCATCATGATATCATCATCTTGATATCATCAACATCATCTCATCATGATATCATCATCATCATCATCAACTCATCATGCTATCACAATCATCATATCATCATGATATCATCATCATCTCATCATGATATCAACATCATCAACATCATCTCATCATGATATCAACATCATCATCTCATCATGCTATCATTATCATCATCTCATCATGATATCATCATCATCATCGTCTTCTCATCATGATATCATCATCATCATCATCTCATCATGATATCATCATCATGATATCATCATCATCTCATCATGATATCATCATCATCTCATTATGATATCATCATCATCATCATCATCATCTCATCTTGATATCATCATCATGATATCATCATCTCATCATGCTTTCATTATCATCATCTCATCATGATATCATCATCATCATCTCATTATGATATCATCATCATCATCATCATCATCATTATCTCATCATGATATCATCATTATGATATCATCATCATCTCATCATGATATCATCATCATCTCATCATGATATCATCATCATGATATCATCATCATCTCATCATGATATCATCATCATGATATCATCATCATCATCTCATCATGATATCATCAACATGATATCATCATCATCATCATCTCATTATGATATCATCATCATGATATCATCATCATGATATCATCATCATCATCATCATCATCATGATATTATCATCATCATGATATCATCATCATCATCTCATCATGATATCATCATCATCATCATCATCTCATCATGATATCATCATCATCATCATCATCATCATCATCAACATCATCATCATCTCATCATGATATCATCAACATCATCTCATCATGATATCATCATCATCATCATCATCATCTCATCATGATATCATCATCATCATCATCATCATCATCATCATCATCATCATCATCATCATCATCATCATGATATCATCATCATCTCATCATGATATCATCATCATCTCAACATGATATCATCATTATGATATCAGCATCATCTCATCATGATATCATCATCATGATATCATCATCATGATAGTATCATCATCCCATCATGCTATCATTATCATCATATCATCATCATATCAACATCATTATATCATCATCATCCTCATCATCATCATCATCATCATCTAATCATCATGATATCATCATCATCATCATCATCATCATCATTATCTCATCATGATATCATCATCATCTCATCATGATATCATCATCATGATATCATCATCATCTCATCATGATATCATCATCATGATATCATCATCATCATCATCATCTCATCATGATATCATCATCATCATCATCATCATCATCATCATCATCTCATCATGATATCATCATCATCATCATCTCATCATGATATTATCATCATGATATCATCATCATCATCATCATCATCATCATCATCATCATCATCATCATCATCATCTCATCATGATATCATCATCATCATCATCATCATCAACATCATCTCATCATGATATCATCAACATCATCTCATCATGATATCATCAACATCATCTCATCATGATATCATCATCATCATCTCATCATGATATCATCATCATCATCATCATCATCATCATCATCTCATCATGATATCATCATCATCATATCATCATGATATCATCATCATCATCATCTCATCATGATATCATCATCTCATCATGATATCATCATCTTGATATCATCAACATCATCTCATCATGATATCATCATCATCATCATCATCTCATCATGCTATCACAATCATCATCTCATCATGATAAAATCATCATCTCATCATGATATCAACATCATCAACATCATCTCAACATGATATCAACATCATCATCTCATCATGCTATCATTATCATCATCTCATCATGATATCATCATCATGATATCATCATCATCATCGTCTTCTCATCATGATATCATCATCTCATCATGATATCATCATCATCTCATTATTATATCATCATCATCATCTCATCTTGATATCATCATCATGATATCATCATCATCGTCTTCTCATCATGATATCATCATCATCATCATCATCTCATCATGATATCATCATCATGAAATCATCATCATCTCATCATGATATCATCATCATCTCATCATGATATCATCAACATGATATCATCATCATCATCATCATCATCTCATTATGATATCATCATCATGATATCATCATCATGATATCATCATCATGATATCATCATCATCTCATCATGATATCATCATCATCATCATCATCATCATCATCTCATCATGATATCATCATCATCATCATCATCATCATCATCATCATCTCATCATGATATCATCAACATCATCTCATCATGATATCATCATCATCATCATCATCATCTCATCATGATATCATCATCATCATCATCATCATCATCATCATCATCATCATCATGATATAATCATCATCATCTCATCATGATATCATCATCATCATCATCTCATCATGATATCATCATCATGATATCATCATCATGATATCATCATCATGATAATATCATCATCCCATCATGCTATCATCATCATCAACATCATCATCATCTCATCATGATATCATCAACATCATCTCATCATGATATCATCATCATCATCATCTCATCATGATATCATCATCATCTCATCATGATATCATCATCATGATATCATCATCATCATCTCAACATCATTATCATCATCATCTCATCATGATATCATCATCATCATCATCATCATCATCATCTCATCATGATATCATCAACATCCTCATCATCATCTCATAATGCTATCATTATCATCATCTCATCATGATATCATCATCATCTCATCATGATATCATCATCATCATCTCATCATGATATCATCATCATCATCTCATCATGATATCATCATCATCATCATCATCTCATCATGCTATCATTATCATCATCTCATCATGATATCATCATCATGATATCATCATCATGATATCATCATCATCATCATCATCATCATCATCATCATCATCATCATCATCTCATCATGATATCATCATCATCATCTCATCATGATATCATCATCATCATCATCATCATCTCATCATGATACCATCATCTCATCATGATATCATCATCATCATCATCTCAGCATGCTATCACTATCATCATCTCATGATGATATCTTCATCATGATATCATCATCATCTCATCATGATATCATCATCATCTCATCATGATATCATCATCATCTCATCATGATATCATCATCATCATCATCATGATATCATCATCATCATCATCTCATCATGATATCATCATCATCATCATCATCATCATCATCATCTCATCATGATATCATCATCATGATATTATCATCATCATCATCATGATATCATCATTATGATATTATCATCATCATCATCATGATATCATCATCATCTCATCATGATATCATCATCATGATATCATCATTATGATATCATCATCATCTCATCATCATGATATCATCATCATCATCATCTCATCATCATGATATCATCATCATGATATCATCATCATCATCATCTCATCATCATGATATCATCATCATCATCATCATCTCATCATCATGATATCATCATCATCATCATCATCTCATCATGATATCATCATCATCATCATCTCATCATGATATCATCATCATCTCATCTTGATATCATCATCATCATCTCATCATGATATCATCATCATCTCATCATGATATCATCATCATCTCATCATGATATCATCATTATGATATCATCATCATCTCATCATCATGATATCATCATCATCATCATCTCATCATCATGATATCATCATCATCATCATCATCTCATCATGATATCATCATCATCTCATCATGATATCATCATTATGATATCATCATCATCTCATCATCATGATATCATCATCATCTCATCATGATATCATCATTATGATATCATCATCATCTCATCATCATGATATCATCATCATCATCATCTCATCATCATGATATCATCATCATCATCATCATCTCATCATGATATCATCATCATCTCATCATGATATCATCATTATGATATCATCATCATCTCATCATCATGATATCATCATCATCATCATCTCATCATCATGATATCATCATCATCATCATCTCATCATGATATCATCATCATCTCATCTTGATATCATCATCATCTCATCATGATATCATCATCATCTCATCATGATATCATCATCATCATCATCATCATCATCATCATCATTATCATCTCATCATCATGATATCATCATCATCATCATCATCATCATCATCTCATCATGATATCATCATCATCTCATCATGATATCATCATCATCATCATCATCATCATTATCATCTCATCATCATGATATCATCATCATCATCATCATCATCATCATCTCATCATGATATCATCATCATGATATCATGATGATATCATCATCATCTCATCATCATGATATCATCATCATCATCATCTCATCATCATGATATCATCATCATCATCATCATCATCATCTCATCATGATATCATCATCATCTCATCTTGATATCGTCATCATCATCTCATCATCATGATATCATCATCATCTCATCATGATATCATCATCATCATCTCATCTTGATATCATCATCATCATCATCTCATCATCATGATATCATCATCATCTCATCATGATATCATCATCATCTCATCATGATATCATCATCATCATCATCATCTCATCATTATATCATCATCATATCATCTTGATATCATCATCATAATCTCATCATCATGATATCCTCATCATCTTCATCATGATATCATCATCATCATCTCATCATGATATCATCATCATCATCATCATCTCATCATTATATCATCATCATCATCATCATCATCATCATCATCATGATATCATCATCATCATCATCATCATCTCATCATGATATCATCATCATGATATTATCATCATCATCATCATCATCATCATCAACATCATCATCATCATCATCATCTCATCATGATATCATCATCATCATCATCATCATCATCATCAACATCATCTCATCATGATATCATCATCATGATATCATCATCATCATCCCCTTATGATATCATCATCATGATATCATCATCATCATCATCATCATCATCCCCTTATGATATCATCATCAAGATATCATCATCATCATCATCATCATCATCATCATCAACATCATCTCATCATGATATCATCATCATGATATCATCATCATCATCATCCCCTTATGATATCATCATCATGATATCATCATCATCATCATCATCATCATCCCCTTATGATATCATCATCATGAAATAATCATCATCATCCCCTTATGATATCATCATCATGATATCACCATCATCATCATCATCATCATCATCATCATCATCTCATCATGATATCATCAACATATCATCATGATATCATCATCATGATATCATCATCATGATATCATCATCATCATCATCATCATCATCATCATCATCATCATCATCATCATCATCTCATCATGATATCATCATCATCTCATCATGATATCATCATCATCATCATCATCATCATCATCATCATCTCATCATGATATCATCATTATGATATCATCATCATCTCATCATCATGATATCATCATCATCATCATCTCATCATCATGATATCATCATCATCATCATCATCTCATCATGATATCATCATCATCTCATCATGATATCATCATTATGATATCATCATCATCTCATCATGATGATATCATCATCATCATCTCATCATCATGATATCATCATCATCATCATCTCATCATGATATCATCATCATCTCATCTTGATATCATCATCATCATCATCTCATCATGATATCATCATCATCTCATCATGATATCATCAACATCTCATCATGATATCATCATCATCATCATCATCTCATCATGATATCATCATCATCATCATCATCATCATCATCTCATCATGATATCATCATCATCATCATCATCATCATCATCATCTCATCATGATATCATCATCATGATATCATCATCATGATATTATCATCATCATCATCAACATCATTTCATCATGATATCATCATCATGATATCATCAGCATCATCATCATCATCATCATCATCATCAACATCATCTCATCATGATATCATGATCATTATATCATCATCATCATCATCCCCTTATGATATCATCATCATGATATCATCATCATCATCATCATCATCCCCTTATGATATCATCATCATGATATCATCATCATCATCATCATCATCATCATCATCATCATCATCATCATCATCATCATCTCATCATGATATCATCATCATCCCCTTATGATATCATCATCATGATATAATCATCATCATCCCCTTATGATATCATCATCATGATATCATCATCATCATCATCATCATCATCATCATCATCATCATCATCATCTCATCATGATATCATCATCATCTCATCATGATATCATCATCATGATATCATCATCATCGTCATCATCATCATCTCATTATGATATCATCATCATCATCTCATCATGATATCATCATCATGATATCATCATCATCATCATCATCATCATCATCATCATCATCATCATCATCTCATCATGATATCATCATCATCCCCTTATGATATCATCATCATGATATAATCATCATCATCCCCTTATGATATCATCATCATGATATCATCATCATCATCATCATCATCATCATCTCATCATGATATCATCATCATCTCATCATGATATCATCATCATGATATCATCATCATCGTCATCATCATCATCTCATTATGATATCATCATCATCATCTCATCATGATATCATCATCATGATATCATCATCATCATCATCATCATCATCATCATCATCATCATCATCTCATCATGATATCATCATCATCTCATCATGATATCATCATCATGATATCATCATCATCATCTCATCATGATATCATCATCATGATATCATCATCATCATCATCATCATCTCATTATGATATCATCATCATCATGATATTATCATCATCATGATAGTATCATCATCCCATCATGCTATCATTATCATCATATCATCATCATATCAACATCATTATATCATCATCATCCTCATCATCATCATCATCATCATCATCATCATCATCGTCATCATCATCATCATCTCATCATCATGATATCATCATCATCATCTCATCATGATATCATCATCATGATATCATCATCATCTCATTATGATATCATCATCATCATCTCATTATGATATCATCATCATCATGATATTATCATCATCATGATATCATCATCATCATCTCATCATGATATCATTATCATCATCCTCTCATCATGATATCATCATCATCATCATCATCATCATCATCATCATCATCATCAACATCATCATCATCTCATCATGATATCATCAACATCATCTCATCATGATATCATCATCATCTCATCATGATATCATCAACATCATCATCATCATCATCATCATCATCATCATGATACCATCATCATCTCATCATGATATCATGATCATCATCATCATCATCATCATCATCATCAACATCATCATCATCTCATCATGATATCATCAACATCATCTCATCATGATATCATCATCATATCATCATGATATCATCATCATCTCATCATGATATCATCATCATCATCATCATCATCATCATCATCATTATGATATCATCATCAACTCATCATGATATCATCATCATGATATCATCATCATGATATCATCATCATGATAGTATCATCATCCCATCATGCTATCATTATCATCATATCATCATCATATCAACATCATTATATCATCATCATCATCATCATCATCATCGTCATCATCATCATCTCATCATCATGATATCATCATCATCATCATCATCATCATCATCATCATCATCATCATGATATCATCATCATCATGATATCATCATCTCATCATGATATCATCATCATCTCATCATGATATCATCATCATCATGATATCATCATCTCATCATGATATCATCATCATCATCATCATCTCATCATGATATCATCATCATGATATCATCATCATCATCATCAACATCATCTCATCATGATATCATCATCATGATATCATCATCATCATCCCCTTATGATATCATAATCATGATATCATCATCATCATCATCATCATCATCTCATCATGATATCATCATCTCATCATGATATCATCATCATGATATCATCATCATGATATCATCATCATCTCATCATGATATCATCATCATGATATCATCATCATGATATCATCATCATCATCTCATCATGATATCATCATCATCATCATCATCATCATCATCATGATATCATCATCATCATCTCATCATGATATCATCATCATGATATCATCATCATCATCTCATCATGATATCATCATCATGATATCATCATCATCATCTCATCATGATATCATCATCATGATATCATCATCATCATCATCATCATCTCATCATGATATTATCATCATCATGATATCATCATCATTATCATCATCTCATCATGATATCATCATCATCATCATGATCATCATCATCATCATCAACATCATCTCATCATGATATCATCAACATCATCTCATCATGATATCATCATCATCATCATCATCTCATCATGATATCATCATCATCATCATCATCATCATCATCATCATCATCATGATATCATCATCATCATCATCTCATCATGATATCATCATCATCATCATCATCATCATCATCATCTCATCATTCTATCACTAACATCATCTCATCATGATATCATCATCTTGATATCATCAACATCATCTCATCATGATATCATCATCATCATCAACTCATCATGCTATCACAATCATCATATCATCATGATATCATCATCATCTCATCATGATATCAACATCATCAACATCATCTCATCATGATATCAACATCATCATCTCATCATGCTATCATTATCATCATCTCATCATGATATCATCATCATCGTCTTCTCATCATGATATCATCATCATCATCATCTCATCATGATATCATCATCATCTCATCTTGATATCATCATCATGATATCATCATCTCATCATGCTTTCATTATCATCATATCATCATGATATCATCATCATCATCTCATTATGATATCATCATCATCATCATCATCATCTCATCATGATATCATCATTATGATATCATCATCATCTCATCATGATATCATCATCATGATATCATCATCATCATCTCATTATGATATCATCATCATGATATCATCATCATCATCATCATGATATTATCATTATCATGATATCATCACCATCATCATCATCTCATCATGATATCATCATCATCATCTCATCATGATATCATCATCATCATCATCATCATCATCATCATCATGATATCATCATCATGATATCATCATCATCTCATCATGATATCATCATCATGATATCATCATCATCTCATCATGATATCATCATCATGATATCATCATCATCATCTCATCATGATATCATCATCATCATCATCATCATCATCATCATCATCATCTCATCATGATATCATCATCATGATATCATCATCATCATCTCATCATGATATCATCATCATGATATCATCATCATCTCATCATGATATCATCATCATGATATCATCATCATCATCATCATCATCATATCATCATGATATTATCATCATCATGATATCATCATCATTATCATCATCTCATCATGATATCATCATCATCATCATGATCATCATCATCATCATCAACATCATCTCATCATGATATCATCAACATCATCTCATCATGATATCATCATCATCATCATCATCATCTCATCATGATATCATCATCATCATCATCATCATCATCATCATCATCATCATCATGATATCATCATCATCATCATCTCATCATGATATCATCATCATCATCATCATCATCATCTCATCATTCTATCACTAACATCATCTCATCATGATATCATCATCTTGATATCATCAACATCATCTCATCATGATATCATCATCATCATCATCAACTCATCATGCTATCACAATCATCATATCATCATGATATCATCATCATCTCATCATGATATCAACATCATCAACATCATCTCATCATGATATCAACATCATCATCTCATCATGCTATCATTATCATCATCTCATCATGATATCATCATCATCATCATCGTCTTCTCATCATGATATCATCATCATCATCATCTCATCATGATATCATCATCATCTCATCTTGATATCATCATCATGATATCATCATCTCATCATGCTTTCATTATCATCATATCATCATGATATCATCATCATCATCTCATTATGATATCATCATCATCATCATCATCATCTTATCATGATATCATCATTATGATATCATCATCATCTCATCATGATATCATCATCATGATATCATCATCATCATCATCATCTCATTATGATATCATCATCATGATATCATCATCATCATCATCATGATATTATCATTATCATGATATCATCACCATCATCATCATCTCATCATGATATCATCATCATCATCATCTCATCATGATATCATCATCATCATCATCATCATCATCAACATCATCATCATCTCATCATGATATCATCAGCATCATCTCATCATGATATCATCATCATCATCTCATCATGATATCATCATCATCATCATCATCATCATCAACATCATCTCATCATGATATCATCATCATGATATCATCATCATCATCCCCTTATGATATCATCATCATGATATCATCATCATCATCATCATCATCATCATCATCATCTCATCATCATCATCTCATCATGATATCATCATCATGATATCATCATCATGATATCATCATCATGATATCATCATCATGATATCATCATCATCATCATCTCATCATGATATCATCATCATCATCATCATCATCATCATGATATCATCATCATGATATCATCATCATCTCATCATGATATCATCATCATGATATCATCATCATGATATCATCATCATCATCTCATCATGATATCATCATCATGATATCATCATCATCATCATCTCATCATCATGATATCATCATCATCATCATCATCATCATCTCATCATGATATCATCATCATCTCATCTTGATATCATCATCATCATCTCATCATCATGATATCATCATCATCTCATCATGATATCATCATCATCTCATCATGATATCATCATCATCATCATCATCATCATCTCATCATTATATCATCATCATCATCATCATCTCATCAAGATATCATCATCATCTCATCTTGATATCATCATCATCATCTCATCATCATGATATCATCATCATCTCATCATGATATCATCATCATCTCATCATGATATCATCATCATCATCATCATCTCATCATTATATCATCATCATCATCATCATCATCATCTCATCATGATATCATCATCATCATCATCTCATCATGATATCATCATCATGATATTATCATCATCATCATCATCATCATCATCAACATCATCTCATCATGATATCATCATCATGATATCATCATCATGATATCATCATCATCATCATCATCATCATCAACATCATCTCATCATGATATCATCATCATGATATCATCATCATCATCCCCTTATGATATCATCATCATGATATCATCATCATCATCATCATCATCATCCCCTTATGATATCATCATCAAGATATCATCATCATCATCATCATCATCATCATCATCATCAACATCATCTCATCATGATATCATCATCATGATATCATCATCATGATATCATCATCATCATCATCATCATCCCCTTATGATATCATCATCATGAAATAATCATCATCATCCCCTTATGATATCATCATCATGATATCACCATCATCATCATCATCATCATCATCATCATCATCATCATCATCATCATCATCATCATCATCATCTCATCATGATATCATCATCATCTCATCATGATATCATCATCATATCATCATGATATCATCATCATGATATCATCATCATCATCATCATCATCATCATCATCATCATCATCATCTCATCATGATATCATCATCATCATCATCATGATATTATCATTATCATGATATCATCACCATCATCATCATCTCATCATGATATCATCGTGTCAGTAACTGATTTGAACACACCAGAATCCCAGCACACATAGCCATTTGGATTCTTGCAAGAAGGGTGTCAGTAACTGATTTGAACACACCAGAATCCCAGCACACATAGCCATTTGGATTCTTGCAAGAAGGGTGTCAGTAACTGATTTGAACACACCAGAATCCCAGCACACATAGCCATTTGGATTCTTGCAAGAAGGGTGTCAGTAACTGATTTGAACACACCAGAATCCCAGCACACATAGCCATTTGGATTCTTGCAAGAAGGGTGTCAGTAACTGATTTGAACACACCAGAATCCCAGCACACATAGCCATTTGGATTCTTGCAAGAAGGGTGTCAGTAACTGATTTGAACACACCAGAATCCCAGCACACATAGCCATTTGGATTCTTGCAAGAAGGGTGTCAGTAACTGATTTGAACACACCAGAATCCCAGCACACATAGCCATTTGGATTCTTGCAAGAAGGGTGTCAGTAACTGATTTGAACACACCAGAATCCCAGCACACATAGCCATTTGGATTCTTGCAAGAAGGGTGTCAGTAACTGATTTGAACACACCAGAATCCCAGCACACATAGCCATTTGGATTCTTGCAAGAAGGGTGTCAGTAACTGATTTGAACACACCAGAATCCCAGCACACATAGCCATTTGGATTCTTGCAAGAAGGGTGTCAGTAACTGATTTGAACACACCAGAATCCCAGCACACATAGCCATTTGGATTCTTGCAAGAAGGGTGTCAGTAACTGATTTGAACACACCAGAATCCCAGCACACATAGCCATTTGGATTCTTGCAAGAAGGGTGTCAGTAACTGATTTGAACACACCAGAATCCCAGCACACATAGCCATTTGGATTCTTGCAAGAAGGGTGTCAGTAACTGATTTGAACACACCAGGTATATCCAATCTAGAGGAATCTGCTAGCAACTCTTAAATGTGACCTTATTAATTGATATACTACTATGTCTACTTGTGATATACTATGCCTTTTATCTGCATGTGTTGTTGTAACCATTTCTTCTTTATTTTTCTTTTCTCCCCACTATCACAACCTCTAACATATAGCCACATTTTTGCCACATTTTATTGCCTTTATGCTCTGCTAGGTCCTCTTATCTAAGTTCTTTTAAAAATGCCCAAACTATCTCTCTCCCCCCCTTCACCCCTGTATGTATAAAGTCTCCAATAAGAATATCCTTCTCTCAACAGAATCCCAGCACACATAGCCATTTGGATTCTTGCAAGAAGGGTGTTTAGTCCCTCCCACCCTACCCCACAACCCACCCACCCCAAGCTCAATTTTCTTTTATAGACCTTACCTAACCCCTCAATATTCTCACCTGTGTGCAGATTTACCTGCATCTATAAGCAGCAGGTGTTGGGATTTAGCAGCTACCTGACTTGGACTACCTTTTAACTCTTCAAATTTAATATAGTCCTGTTGTGCCAAATCAAACCATGAACTCTCAAGTGTTACAATTCAAACATGGTAATCATAAATTAAAATAAACTTAACTACAGCTTTAAATTTTGCATTCCAGAGGAGATATTAGTTTAACCTCCCTACCTTTACATTTTCTTTTGTCTGACCTGCCTTACTGATAGTATGATCAACCAAACAAAAGGTATTATTATGTTTTCATTATTCCTGGCATTAGTAAGCCATTTTCCCACCCATCCCAATACAATAACCCCTGCCTTGCAACATAATGTAGTGATCCACCATGGACTGCTTTGTAAATGTGCACTTCCTAATGAGTGCTGGTGGAGAGTGTTAAAAAACACTCCACCCTCTCCCTCTCCTTCTTTTCAACATAGGTTGTCAGTGAAAGCTCAGGGGAAGCAGCTCTGCAAATTTGTGTTCATTCTTCTCCTTGCCCTGGCAAATGACATTGAAACCAACCCAGGCCCCTGGCCTAGTACAAATGTCAACTTCTCTTTCAATAAGGGCCTCTCCTCTGTCCATTGCAATATCCGCAGCCTTCTACCAAAAATTGATGAACTAAGAGCATGGTGTCAGGTGTACAAACCTAAAACTCTTGTCATCACTGAATCCTGGTTAAGCCCTAGAACCCCAGACTCTGCAATACATATACAAGGATATATCTGTTCCAGAAAAGACAGAAATAAGAGAGGAGGAGGTATTGTTTTATATATTCATGAGTCACTTAATTTCATAAACCTTTCCTTATCAAGTACCCCTTCTACTTTTGAAGTTATAGCCGGAAGAATATTACACCCATTCTCAAAACCATTAGTACTTGTAGGGATCTATCGCCCACCAAATTCCCCTGCTCAGTCACTTACTGACATCAAGAAACTACTGGGTGATATTAGTGCCCAAAATAAGAAAAGTGAGCTGCTCATATTTGGAGATTTCAATGTAGACTGGTTAGACCACAAAAATGTTAAAACATGCTCACTGTTCAAATCCATGAACCTAACACAGCTTATTTCATCTCCTACTCGGATGAATCCCAACAGCTCTAACCATACGCTGCTG
Organism: Pelodytes ibericus; assembly: GCA_036172795.1. Classification (NCBI taxonomy): domain Eukaryota; kingdom Metazoa; phylum Chordata; class Amphibia; order Anura; family Pelodytidae; genus Pelodytes; species Pelodytes ibericus. The sequence goes on along the minus strand of CM069867.1, from coordinate 34,060,593 downwards.
GATTGGGTCCTTTCCTCTTGTCCCCAAAGAATCCAGCAATCTGGCATTCTACCCAATGTGTTCAGTGATCATTGCATAGTGTATTGTGTACGGAAAGTAAGACCCATCAAATCGACCCCTAGGGTAATTGTTACAAGATGTTTTAAGAAGTTTAATCTCCAGTCTTTTCTCAATGACTTGAGTAATTGTCTGTGGAGCAGGCTAAGCTTGATACCCGATCTGGACTCTGCAATTGAATATTTTCAATCTGAGTTCATGCAGGTCAGTGATAAACATGCCCCCCTGCGTAGAGTGAGAGTAAGGGGTGCCCATCTTCCCTGGGTCACTGCTGACCTCTTGGACTTATTCCATTTCAGGGATGCTTTATGGTCAAAATTTAAGCAAACTGGCTCAGACCAAGATCACAACACTTATCGGCAAGTCCGCAATAGATGCAAGACTCAAACCAAACTTGCCAAGACAACTTATTTCTCTGAACGGCTGAATAGAAATCTAGCGAACCCTACCAAATTTTGGAGCGTCATAAAAAACATGTATGACCCTCCGCGCCGCTCAGAACCTACCACAATTAAGACACATAATGAAGTTCTAAAATCTCCAGTGGCAATAGCAAATGAATTCAACAACTACTTTGTAGGATGCGCCACGGCTCTTATAGCAACACACCACAATGAAGATCATGCCACTTTTTCTATGGCAGACAAGTCCCTATCGATATCACCCCTGGCCAAACACATTGCTGAATTTGAATTTACTTCTATATCAGATAGTGAAATAGCAGCGCATCTCCTCAATCAAAAAATGAAATTACAGTGTGGGCCGGACCTACTTCCATCAATGCTACTGAGGCTGAGTGCGCCTGTTACTGCGCGACCCATTTCCTGCTTAATCAATGCGTCCCTGTCCTCTGGTTATGTCCCCAAAGCCTGGAAAAAAGCCAGAGTTATCCCCATCCACAAAAATGGAGATGTAAACTTGGTGTCAAACTACAGGCCTATTTCACTGCTACCCATACTTTCTAAAATCCTGGAAAAATGTGCCCATGATCAACTGTGCAAGTATTATCAACGGTCCAACTATCTAACCTCGCTTCAATCTGGGTTTAGGTCAAATCACTCCACGATAACTGCCCTCTTAAAGGTGACCAATGACATTCAGAGTGGCATGGAGAGGGGTGAACTCACAGGTGCAGTTTTCCTTGACTTTGCAAAGGCCTTTGACACGGTTGATCATGAGCTGCTGCTAAACAAACTAAGTTGTTCCGGTGTAAATGAGAGGTCGCTCTGCTGGTTTCGTTCATACTTGTCTGATAGATCTCAATATGTGTCCATTGCTGATACTACCTCCCTCCCGTTGCCAATTAAGTGTGGAGTGCCTCAAGGATCTGTTCTTGGGCCTCTGCTATTCTCGCTATTTATAAATGATCTACCCTCGGTGTGTGACCTGGCTCGTGTGCATATGTATGCTGATGATACGGTCATTTATACTTGCGGTACTCAACTATCGCAAGTGGAGTCCGTGCTACAGGATCAGTTTTCTAAAGTTGAAAATTGGATAGCTAACAACAAATTATTCCTCAATGCTGAAAAAACTGTGTCCATGTTGTTTGGGACAAATGCCAAACTACTTAAATTAAACAATCCTCAAGTAACCATCAAGACCAAAACCAGTTATAACCTGAGCCAGGTAAATTCATATAAGTATCTTGGCATGTGGCTAGATCCAAACTTATCTTTTGGTCTCCATATTGATAAGCTTGTGTCAAAGCTATATCCTAGGATCGGCTTTCTGTATAGAAACAAATCTAACCTAGATTCCACGGTAAGGAAACGTATTGTGCAGCAAATGTTGATGCCGATCTTAGATTATGGAGATGTTGTGTATGATTCTGCCCCCCAGACACATCTCGGTAAACTCGACACTCTGTACAATACATTGTGTCGTTTTGCGCTACAGTGTGATTATAACACGCATCACTGTAAAATGTTACAAGAGTTAAATTGGCTGACGCTTGCCTCCAGGCGTGCTCTCCACCTAGCTTGCTTAGTGCATAACCACTTCTCTGGAACGCTCCCCCCCTACCTGAGCGGCATGCTCGCTCTTACTCCATGCACATCCCACAATCTCAGATCCTGCACCAACCCTTCACTAGCGATTCCCCACTTCAAAAAGGAAGCAGGTAGAGGTGCGTTCTCTTTCAGAGCGCCTCATATGTGGAATAGCCTTCCTGCTTCTGCCAAATCATCATCTACTCTAAGATCCCTGAAAATAAGTATCTCCCAAATCCTCAAAACAGATTGTACCTGTTATTAGTTTACAAACTCCTTTGTATACTGTACATGTTGTTCCTTTTTGTATCAATAATGATTTACCCTGTATGTTCCCCTTCCAACTTGTTTAATATATGTATGTATGTATGTATGTATTTTTGAATCTACTGTTAAATGTGTAACTCTGTGTAACTCCATTCTGGACTGGGTCCCCAGGACATACTTGAAAACGAGAGAAATCTCAATGTATTTTTCCTGGTAAAACACTTTCTAAATAAATAAATAAATAAATAAAATCTCATCATGATATCATCATCATCATCATCATCATCATCATCAACATCATCATCATCTCATCATGATATCATCAACATCATCTCATCATGATATCATCATCATCATCTCATCATGATATCATCATCATCATCATCATCATCATCAACATCATATCATCATGATATCATCATCATGATATCATCATCATCATCCCCTTATGATATCATCATCATGATATCATCATCATCATCATCATCATCATCATCTCATCATCATCATCTCATCATGATATCATCATCATGATATCATCATCATGATATCATCATCATGATATCATCATCATGATATCATCATCATCATCATCATCTCATCATGATATCATCATCATCATCATCATCATGATATCATCATCATGATATCATCATCATCTCATCATGATATCATCATCATGATATCATCATCATGATATCATCATCATCATCTCATCATGATATCATCATCATGATATCATCATCATCATCATCTCATCATCATGATATCATCATCATCATCATCATCATCATCATCTCATCATGATATCATCATCATCTCATCTTGATATCATCATCATCATCTCATCATCATGATATCATCATCATCTCATCATGATATCATCATCATCTCATCATGATATCATCATCATCATCATCATCTCATCATTATATCATCATCATCATCATCATCATCTCATCAAGATATCATCATCATCTCATCTTGATATCATCATCATCATCTCATCATCATGATATCATCATCATCTCATCATGATATCATCATCATCTCATCATGATATCATCATCATCATCATCATCTCATCATTATATCATCATCATCATCATCATCATCTCATCATGATATCATCATCATCATCATCTCATCATGATATCATCATCATGATATTATCATCATCATCATCATCATCATCATCATCATCAACATCATCTCATCATGATATCATCATCATGATATCATCATCATGATATCATCATCATCATCATCATCAACATCATCTCATCATGATATCATCATCATGATATCATCATCATCATCCCCTTATGATATCATCATCATGATATCATCATCATCATCATCATCATCATCCCCTTATGATATCATCATCAAGATATCATCATCATCATCATCATCATCATCAACATCATCTCATCATGATATCATCATCATGATATCATCATCATGATATCATCATCATCATCATCATCATCCCCTTATGATATCATCATCATGAAATAATCATCATCATCCCCTTATGATATCATCATCATGATATCACCATCATCATCATCATCATCATCATCATCATCATCATCATCATCATCATCATCATCTCATCATGATATCATCATCATCTCATCATGATATCATCATCATATCATCATGATATCATCATCATGATATCATCATCATCATCATCATCATCATCATCATCATCTCATCATGATATCATCATCATCTCATCATGATATCATCATCATGATATCATCATCATCATCATCATCATCTCATCATGATATCATCATCATCTCATCATGATATCATCATTATGATATCATCATCATCTCATCATCATGATATCATCATCATCATCATCATCTCATCATCATGATATCATCATCATCATCATCATCATCTAATCATGATATCATCATCATCTCATCATGATATCATTATGATATCATCATCATCTCATCATGATGATATCATCATCATCATCATCTCATCATCATGATATCATCATCATCATCATCTCATCATGATATCATCATCATCTCATCTTGATATCATCATCATCATAATCATCACATCATGATATCATCATCATCTCATCATGATATCATCATCATCATCATCATCATCATCATCATCATCATCATCATCATCATCTCATCATGATATCCTCATCATCTCATCATGATGGTATCATCATCATCTCATCATCATGATATCATCATCATCTCATCATCATGATATCATCATCATCATCATCTCATCATGATATCATCATCATCTCATCTTGATATCATCATCATCTCATCATCATGATATCATCATCATCTCATCATGATATCATCATCATCATCATCTCATCTTGATATCATCATCATCATCATCTCATCATCATGATATCATCATCATCTCATCATGATATCATCATCATCTCATCATGATATCATCATCATCATCATCATCTCATCATTATATCATCATCATATCATCTTGATATCATCATCATAATCTCATCATCATGATATCATCATCATCATCATCATGATATCATCATCATCATCTCATCATGATATCATCATCATCATCATCATCTCATCATTATATCATCATCATCATCATCATCTCATCATGATATCATCATCATCATCATCATCATCTCATCATGATATCATCATCATGATATTATCATCATCATCATCATCATCATCATCAACATCATCATCATCATCATCATCTCATCATGATATCATCATCATCATCATCATCATCAACATCATCTCATCATGATATCATCATCATGATATCATCATCATCATCCCCTTATGATATCATCATCATGATATCATCATCATCATCATCATCATCATCATCCCCTTATGATATCATCATCAAGATATCATCATCATCATCATCATCATCATCATCATCAACATCATCTCATCATGATATCATCATCATGATATCATCATCATCATCCCCTTATGATATCATCATCATGATATCATCATCATCATCATCATCATCATCCCCTTATGATATCATCATCATGAAATAATCATCATCATCCCCTTATGATATCATCATCATGATATCACCATCATCATCATCATCATCATCATCATCATCATCATCTCATCATGATATCATCATCATATCATCATGATATCATCATCATGATATCATCATCATCATCATCATCATCATCATCATCTCATCATGATATCATCATCATCTCATCATGATATCATCATCATCATCATCATCATCATCATCATCTCATCATGATATCATCATCATCTCATCATGATATCATCATTATGATATCATCATCATCTCATCATCATGATATCATCATCATCATCATCTCATCATCATGATATCATCATCATCATCATCTCATCATTATATCATCATCATCTCATCATGATATCATCATTATGATATCATCATCATCTCATCATCATGATATCATCATCATCATCTCATCATCATGATATCATCATCATCATCATCTCATCATGATATCATCATCATCTCATCTTGATATCATCATCATCATCATCTCATCATGATATCATCATCATCTCATCATGATATCATCAACATCTCATCATGATATCATCATCATCATCATCTCATCATGATATCATCATCATCATCATCATCATCATCATCATCATCATCATCTCATCATGATATCATCATCATCATCATCATCATCATCATCATCATCATCTCATCATGATATCATCATCATGATATTATCATCATCATCATCAACATCATTTCATCATGATATAATCATCATGATATCATCAGCATCATCATCATCATCATCATCATCATCATCATCATCATCATCATCATCAACATCATCTCATCATGATATCATGATCATTATATCATCATCATCATCATCCCCTTATGATATCATCATCATGATATCATCATCATCATCATCATCATCATCATCATCATCATCATCATTATCATCATCATCTCATCATGATATCATCATCATCTCATCATGATATCATCATCATGATATCATCATCATCGTCATCATCATCATCTCATTATGATATCATCATCATCATCTCATTATGATATCATCATCATCATCTCATCATGATATCATCATCATGATATCATCATCATCATCATCATCTCATCATCATGATATCATCATCATCATCATCATCATCATCATCATCATCATCTCATCATGATATCATCATCATCTCATCTTGATATCATCATCATCATCTCATCATCATGATATCATCATCATCTCATCATGATATCATCATCATCTCATCATGATATCATCATCATCATCATCATCATCTCATCATTATATCATCATCATCATCATCATCTCATCATGATATCATCATCATCTCATCTTGATATCATCATCATCATCTCATCATCATGATATCATCATCATCTCATCATGATATCAACATCATCTCATCATGATATCATCATCATCATCATCATCTCATCATTATATCATCATCATCATCATCATCATCATCATCATCTCATCATGATATCATCATCATCATCATCTCATCATGATATCATCATCATGATATTATCATCATCATCATCATCATCAACATCATCTCATCATGATATCATCATCATGATATCATCATCATCATCATCATCAACATCATCTCATCATGATGTCATCATGAGGATATCATCATCATCATCCCCTTATGATATCATCATCATGATATCATCATCATCATCATCATCATCATCATCATCATCCCCTTATGATATCATCATCATCATCATCAACATCATCTCATCATGATATCATCATCATGATATCATCATCATGATATCATCATCATCATCATCATCATCCACTTATGATATCATCATCATGAAATAATCATCATCATTCCCTTATGATATCATCATCATGATATCACCATCATCATCATCATCATCATCATCATCATCATCATCATCATCATCATCATCATCATCATCTAATCATGATATCATCATCATCTCATCATGATATCATCATCATATCATCTTGATATCATCATCATGATATCATCATCATCATCATCATCATCATCATCATCATCATCTCATCATGATATCATCATCATCTCATCATGATATCATCATCATGATATCATCATCATGATATCATCATCATCATCATCATCATCATCTCATCATGATATCATCATCATCTCATCATGATATCATCATTATGATATCATCATCATCTCATCATCATGATGTCATCATCATCATCATCTCATCATCATGATATCATCATCATCATCATCATCATCTAATCATGATATCATCATCATCTCATCATGATATCATTATGATATCATCATCATCTCATCATGATGATATCATCATCATCATCATCTCATCATCATGATATCATCATCATCATCATCATCTCATCATGATATCATCATCATCTCATCTTGATATCATCATCATCATCATCTCATCATGATATCATCATCATCTCATCATGATATCATCATCATCATCATCATCATCTCATCATGATATCATCATCATCATCATCATCATCTCATCATGATATCATCATCATGATATTATCATCATCATCATCAACATCATTTCATCATGATATCATCATCATGATATCATCAGCATCATCATCATCATCATCATCATCATCATCATCATCATCATCAACATCATCTCATCATGATATCATGATCATTATATCATCATCATCATCATCCCCTTATGATATCATCATCATGATATCATCATCATCATCATCATCCCCTTATGATATCATCATCATGATATCATCAGCATCATCATCATCATCATCATCATCATCATCATCATCATCAACATCATCTCATCATGATATCATCTCATCATGATATCATCATCATCTCATCATGATATCATCATCATGATATCATCATCATCGTCATCATCATCATCTCATTATGATATCATCATCATCATCTCATCATGATATCATCATCATGATATCATCATCATCATCATCATCATCATCATCATCATCATCATCATCTCATCATGATATTATCATCATCTCATCATGATATCATCATCATGATATCATCATCATCATCTCATCATGATATCCTCATCATGATATCATCATCATCATCATCATCATCATCATCATCTCATTATGATATCATCATCATCATGATATTATCATCATCATGATATTATCATCATCATGATATCATCATCATCATCTCATTATGATATCATTATCATCATCCTCTCATCATGATATCATCATCATCATCATCATCATCATCATCAACATCATCATCATCTCATCATGATATCATCAACATCATCTCATCATGATATCATCATCATCTCATCATGATATCATCATCATCATCATCATCATCATCATCTCATCATGATATCATCATCATCATCATCATCATGATAGTATCATCATACCATCATGCTATCATTATCATCATATCATCATCATATCAACATCATTATATCATCATCATCCTCATCATCATCATCATCATCATCATCATCATCATCATCATCATCATCATCGTCATCATCATCATCATCTCATCATCATGATATCATCATCATCATCTCATCATGATATCATCATCATGATATCATCATCATCATCTCATTATGATATCATCATCATCATCTCATTATGATATCATCATCATCATGATATTATCATCATCATCATCATCATCATCAACATCATCATCATCTCATCATGATATCATCAACATCATCTCATCATGATATCATCATCATCTCATCATGATATCATCATCATCATCATCATCATCATCATCATCATCATCATCATCATGATATCATCATCATCTCATCATGATATCATGATCATCATCATCATCATCATCATCAACATCATCATCATCTCATCATGATATCATCAACATCATCTCATCATGATATCATCATCATATCATCATGATATCATCATCATCTCATCATGATATCATCATCATCATCATCATCATCATCATCATTATGATATCATCATCAACTCATCATGATATCATCATCATGATATCATCATCATGATATCATCATCATGATAGTATCATCATCCCATCATGCTATCATTATCATCATATCATCATCATATCAACATCATTATATCATCATCATCCTCATCATCATCATCGTCATCATCATCATCTCATCATCATGGTATCATCATCATCATCATCATCATCATCATCATCATCATCATGATATCATCATCATCATGATATCATCATCTCATCATGATATCATCATCATCTCATCATGATATCATCATCATCATGATATCATCATCTCATCATGATATCATCATCATCATCATCATCTCATCATGATATCATCATCATGATATCATCATCATCATCATCATCATCAACATCATCTCATCATGATATCATCATCATGATATCATCATCATCATCCCCTTATGATATCATAATCATGATATCATCATCATCATCATCATCATCATCTCATCATGATATCATCATCTCATCATGATATCATCATCATGATATCATCATCATGATATCATCATCATCTCATCATGATATCATCATCATGATATCATCATCATGATATCATCATCATCATCTCATCATGATATCATCATCATCATCATCATCATCATCATGATATCATCATCATGATATCATCATCATCTCATCATGATATCATCATCATGATATCATCATCATCTCATCATGATATCATCATCATGATATCATCATCATCATCTCATCATGATATCATCATCATCATCATCATCATCATCATCATCTCATCATGATATCATCATCATGATATCATCATCATCATCTCATCATGATATCATCATCATGATATCATCATCATCTCATCATGATATCATCATCATGATATCATCATCATCATCATCATCTCATCATGATATTATCATCATCATGATATCATCATCATTATCATCATCTCATCATGATATCATCAACATCATCTCATCATGATATCATCATCATCATCATCATCATCTCATCATGATATCATCATCATCATCATCATCATCATCATGATATCATCATCATCATCATCTCATCATGATATCATCATCATCATCATCATCATCATCTCATCATTCTATCACTAACATCATCTCATCATGATATCATCATCTTGATATCATCAACATCATCTCATCATGATATCATCATCATCATCATCAACTCATCATGCTATCACAATCATCATATCATCATGATATCATCATCATCTCATCATGATATCAACATCATCAACATCATCTCATCATGATATCAACATCATCATCTCATCATGCTATCATTATCATCATCTCATCATGATATCATCATCATCATCGTCTTCTCATCATGATATCATCATCATCATCATCATCTCATCATGATATCATCATCATCTCATCTTGATATCATCATCATGATATCATCATATCATCATGATATCATCATCATCATCATCTCATTATGATATCATCATCATCATCATCATCATCATCATCTCATCATGATATCATCATTATGATATCATCATCATCTCATCATGATATCATCATCATGATATCATCATCATCATCATCATCTCATTATGATATCATCATCATGATATCATCATCATCATCATCATGATATTATCATCATCATGATATCATCACCATCATCATCATCTCATCATGATATCATCATCATCATCATCATCTCATCATGATATCATCATCATCATCATCATCATCATCATCATCATCAACATCATCATCATCTCATCATGATATCATCAAAATCATCTCATCATGATATCATCATCATCATCTCATCATGATATCATCATCATCATCATCATCATCATCATCATCATCATCATCAACATCATCTCATCATGATATCATCATCATGATATCATCATCATCATCCCCTTATGATATCATCATCATGATATCATCATCATCATCATCATCATCATCATCATCATCATCATCTCATCATGATATCATCATCATCATCTCATCATGATATCATCATCATGATATCATCATCATGATATCATCATCATGATATCATCATCTCATCATGATATCATCATCATCATCATCATCATCATCATGATATCATCATCATGATATCATCATCATCTCATCATGATATCATCATCATCATCTCATCATGATATCATCATCATCATCATCATCATCATGATATCATCATCATCATCATCATCATGATATCATCATCATGATATCATCATCATCTCATCATGATATCATCATCATGATATCATCATCATCTCATCATGATATCATCATCATGATATCATCATCATCATCATCTCATCATGATATCATCATCATCATCATCATCATCATCATCTCATCATGATATCATCATCATGATATCATCATCATCATCATCTCATCATGATATCATCATCATCATCATCATCATCATCATCATCATCATGATATCATCATCATCTCATCATGATATCATCATCATGATATCATCATCATCTCATCATGATATCATCATCATGATATCATCATCATCATCATCATCATCTCATCATGATATCATCATCATCATCATCATCATCATCATCATCATCATCATCTCATCATGATATCATCATCATGATATCATCATCATCATCTTATTATGATATCATCATCATGATATCATCATCATGATATCATCATCATGATATCATCATCATCATCATCATCATCATGATATTATCATCATCATGATATCATCATCATCATCATCATCATCATCTCATCATGATATCATCATCATCATCATCTCATCATGATATCATCATCATCATCATCATCATCATCATCTTCATCATCAACATCATCATCATCTCATCAACATCATCTCATCATGATATCATCATCATCATCTCATCATGATATCATCATCATCATCATCATCATCATCATCAACATCATCTCATCATGATATCATCATCATGATATCATCATCATCATCCCCTTATGATATCATCATCATGATATCATCATCATCATCATCATCATCATCATCATCATCTCATCAGGATATCATCATCATCTCATCATGATATCATCATCATATCATCATGATATCATCATCATCTCATCATGATATCATCATCATCATCATCATCATCATCATCATTATGATATCATCATCAACTCATCATGATATCATCATCATGATATCATCATCATGATATAATCATCATGATAGTATCATCATCCCATCATGCTATCATTATCATCATATCATCATCATATCAACATCATTATATCATCATCATCCTCATCATCATCATCATCATCGTCATCATCATCATCTCATCATCATGATATCATCATCATCATCATCATCATCATCATCATCATCATCATCATGATATCATCATCATCATGATATCATCATCTCATCATGATATCATCATCATCTCATCATGATATCATCATCATCATGATATCATCATCTCATCATGATATCATCATCATCATCATCTCATCATGATATCATCATCATGATATCATCATCATCATCATCATCATCATCAACATCATCTCATCATGATATCATCATCATGATATCATCATCATCATCCCCTTATGATATCATAATCATGATATCATCATCATCATCATCATCATCATCATCATCATCTCATCATGATATCATCATCTCATCATGATATCATCATCATGATATCATCATCATGATATCATCATCATCTCATCATGATATCATCATCATGATATCATCATCATGATATCATCATCATCATCTCATCATGATATCATCATCATCATCATCATCATCATCATCATCATCATGATATCATCATCATGATATCATCATCATCTCATCATGATATCATCATCATGATATCATCATCATCTCATCATGATATCATCATCATGATATCATCATCATCATCTCATCATGATATCATCATCATCATCATCATCATCATCATCATCATCTCATCATGATATCATCATCATGATATCATCATCATCATCTCATCATGATATCATCATCATGATATCATCATCATCTCATCATGATATCATCATCATGATATCATCATCATCATCATCATCATCATCATCATCATCATCATCATCTCATCATGATATTATCATCATCATGATATCATCATCATTATCATCATCTCATCATGATATCATCATCATCATCATGATCATCATCATCATCATCAACATCATCTCATCATGATATCATCAACATCATCTCATCATGATATCATCATCATCATCATCATCATCTCATCATGATATCATCATCATCATCATCATCATCATCATCATCATGATATCATCATCATCATCATCTCATCATGATATCATCATCATCATCATCATCATCATCATCATCATCATCATCATCTCATCATTCTATCACTAACATCATCTCATCATGATATCATCATCTTGATATCATCAACATCATCTCATCATGATATCATCATCATCATCATCAACTCATCATGCTATCACAATCATCATATCATCATGATATCATCATCATCTCATCATGATATCAACATCATCAACATCATCTCATCATGATATCAACATCATCATCTCATCATGCTATCATTATCATCATCTCATCATGATATCATCATCATCATCGTCTTCTCATCATGATATCATCATCATCATCATCTCATCATGATATCATCATCATCTCATCTTGATATCATCATCATGATATCATCATCTCATCATGCTTTCATTATCATCATATCATCATGATATCATCATCATCATCTCATTATGATATCATCATCATCATCATCTCATCATGATATCATCATTATGATATCATCATCATCTCATCATGATATCATCATCATGATATCATCATCATCATCATCATCATCATCATCATCTCATTATGATATCATCATCATGATATCATCATCATCATCATCATCATCATGATATTATCATCATCATGATATCATCACCATCATCATCATCTCATCATGATATCATCATCATCATCATCATCTCATCATGATATCATCATCATCATCATCATCATCATCAACATCATCATCATCTCATCATGATATCATCAAAATCATCTCATCATGATATCATCATCATCATCTCATCATGATATCATCATCATCATCATCATCATCATCATCATCAACATCATCTCATCATGATATCATCATCATGATATCATCATCATCATCCCCTTATGATATCATCATCATGATATCATCATCATCATCATCATCATCATCATCATCATCATCATCATCATCTCATCATGATATCATCATCATCATCTCATCATGATATCATCATCATGATATCATCATCATGATATCATCATCATGATATCATCATCATCATCATCTCATCATGATATCATCATCATCATCATCATCATCATCATCATGATATCATCATCATGATATCATCATCATCTCATCATGATATCATCATCATGATATCATCATCATGATATCATCATCATCATCTCATCATGATATCATCATCATCATCATCATCATCATCATCATCATCATGATATCATCATCATGATATCATCATCATCTCATCATGATATCATCATCATGATATCATCATCATCTCATCATGATATCATCATCATGATATCATCATCATCATCATCTCATCATGATATCATCATCATCATCATCATCATCATCTCATCATGATATCATCATCATGATATCATCATCATCATCATCATCTCATCATGATATCATCATCATCATCATCATCATCATCATCATCATCATCATGATATCATCATCATCTCATCATGATATCATCATCATGATATCATCATCATCTCATCATGATATCATCATCATGATATCATCATCATCCTCATCATCATCTCATCATGATATCATCATCATCATCATCATCATCATCATCATCATCATCATCTCATCATGATATCATCATCATGATATCATCATCATCATCTCATTATGATATCATCATCATGATATCATCATCATGATATCATCATCATGATATCATCATCATGATATCATCATCATCATCATCATCATCATGATATTATCATCATCATGATATCATCATCATCATCATCATCATCATCATCATCTCATCATGATATCATCATCATCATCATCTCATCATGATATCATCATCATCATCATCATCATCATCTTCATCATCAACATCATCATCATCTCATCAACATCATCTCATCATGATATCATCATCATCATCATCATCAACATCATCTCATCATGATATCATCATCATGATATCATCATCATCATCCCCTTATGATATCATCATCATGATATCATCATCATCATCATCATCATCATCATCATCATCTCATCATGATATCATCATCATCTCATCATGATATCATCATCATGATATCATCATCATCTCATCATCATGATATCATCATCATCTCATCATGATATCATCATCATGATATAATCATCATGATATCATCATCATCATCATCTCATCATGATATCATCATCATGATATCATCATCATGATATCATCATCATGATATCATCATCATCTCATCATCATGATATCATCATCATCTCATCATGATATCATCATCATGATATCATCATCATCTCATCATCATGATATCATCATCATCTCATCATGATATCATCATCATGATATCATCATCATGATATCATCATCATCATCATCTCATCATGATATCATCATCATCATCATCATCATCATCATCATCATCATCATCATCATCATCATCATCATCATCATGATATCATCATCATGATATAATCATCATCTCATCATGATATCATCATCATGATATCATCATAATGATATCATCATCATCATCATCTCATCATGATATCATCATCATCATCATCATCATCATCATCATCATCATCATCATGATATCATCATCATCATCATCATCATCATCATCATCTCATCATGATATCATCATCATGATATCATCATCATCATCTCATTATGATATCATCATCATGATATCATCATCATCTCATCATGATATCATCATCATCATCTCATCATGATATCATCATCATCATCATCATCATCATCATCTCATCATGATATCATCATCATGATATCATCATCATCATCATCTCATCATGATATCATCATCATCATCATCATCATCATGATATCATCATCATGATATCATCATCATCATCATCTCATCATGATATCATCATCATCATCATCATCATCATCATCATGATATCATCATCATCTCATCATGATATCATCATCATCTCTTCATGATATCATCATCATGATATCATCATCATCATCTCATCATGATATTATCATCATCATCATCTCATCATGATATCATCATCATGATATCATCATCATCATCTCATCATGATATCATCATCATGATATCATCATCATCTCATCATGATATCATTATCATGATATCATCATCATCATCATCATCATCATCATCATCTCTTCATGATATTATCATCATCATGATATCATCATCATTATCATCATCTCATCATGATATCATCATCATCATCATCTCATCATCATCATCAACATCATCTCATCATGATATCATCAACATCATCTCATCATGATATCATCAACATCATCTCATCATGATATCATCATCATCATCATCTCATCATGATATCATCATCATCATCATCATCATCATCATCATCATGATATCATCATCATCATCTCATCATGATATCATCATCATCATCATCATCATCATCATCTCATCATGCTATCACTAACATCATCTCATGATGATATCATCATCTTGATATCATCAACATCATCATCATCATCTCATCATGATATCATCATTATGATATCATCATCATCTCATCATGATATCATCATCATGATATCATCATCATTATCTCATCATGATATCATCATCATCATCATCATCATCATCATGATATCATCATGATATCATCATCATCATCATCTCATCATGATATCATCATCATGATATCATCATCATTATCTCATCATGATATCATCATCATCATCTCATCATGATATCATCATCATGATATCATCATCATGATATCATCATCATGATATCATCATCATCATCATCTCATCATGATATCATCATCATCATCATCATCATCATCATCTCATCATGATATCATCATCATGATATCATCATCATCTCATCATGATATCATCATCATGATATCATCATCATGATATCATCATCATCATCTCATCATGATATCATCATCATCATCATCATGATATCATCATCATGATATCATCATCATCTCATCATGATATCATCATCATGATATCATCATCATCTCATCATGATATCATCATCATGATATCATCATCATCATCATCTCATCATGATATCATCATCATCATCATCATCATCATCATCTCATCATGATATCATCATCATGATATCATCATCATCATCATCTCATCATGATATCATCATCATCATCATTATCATCATCATCATCATCATGATATCATCATCATCTCATCATGATATCATCATCATGATATCATCATCATCTCATCATGATATCATCATCATGATATCATCATCATCCTCATCATCATCTCATCATGATATCATCATCATCATCATCATCATCATCTCATCATGATATCATCATCATGATATCATCATCATCATCTCATTATGATATCATCATCATGATATCATCATCATGATATCATCATCATGATATCATCATCATCATCATCATCATCATCATGATATTATCATCATCATGATATCATCATCATCATCATCATCATCATCATCTCATCATGATATCATCATCATCATCATCTCATCATGATATCATCATCATCATCATCAACATCATCTCATCATGATATCATCATCATGATATCATCATCATCATCCCCTTATGATATCATCATCATGATATCATCATCATCATCATCATCATCATCATCATCATCATCATCATCTCATCATGATATCATCATCATCTCATCATGATATCATCATCATGATATCATCATCATCTCATCATCATGATATCATCATCATCTCATCATGATATCATCATCATGATATAATCATCATGATATCATCATCATCATCATCTCATCATGATATCATCATCATGATATCATCATCATGATATCATCATCATGATATCATCATCATTATCTCATCATGATATCATCATCATCATCTCATCATGATATCATCATCATGATATCATCATCATGATATCATCATCATGATATCATCATCATCATCATCTCATCATGATATCATCATCATCATCATCATCATCATCATCATCATCATCATCATGATATCATCATCATGATATCATCATCATCTCATCATGATATCATCATCATGATATCATCATCATGATATCATCATCATCATCTCATCATGATATCATCATCATCATCATCATGATATCATCATCATGATATCATCATCATCTCATCATGATATCATCATCATGATATCATCATCATGATATCATCATCATCATCTCATCATGATATCATCATCATCATCATCATGATATCATCATCATGATATCATCATCATCTCATCATGATATCATCATCATGATATCATCATCATCTCATCATGATATCATCATCATGATATCATCATCATCATCATCTCATCATGATATCATCATCATCATCATCATCATCATCTCATCATGATATCATCATCATGATATCATCATCATCATCATCTCATCATGATATCATCATCATCATCATCATCATCATCATCATCATCATCATCATGATATCATCATCATCTCATCATGATATCATCATCATGATATCATCATCATCTCATCATGATATCATCATCATGATATCATCATCATCCTCATCATCATCTCATCATGATATCATCATCATCATCATCATCATCATCATCATCATCATCATCTCATCATGATATCATCATCATGATATCATCATCATCATCATCTCATTATGATATCATCATCATGATATCATCATCATGATATCATCATCATGATATCATCATCATCATCATCATCATCATGATATTATCATCATCATGATATCATCATCATCATCATCATCATCATCATCTCATCATGATATCATCATCATCATCATCTCATCATGATATCATCATCATCATCATCATCATCTTCATCATCAACATCATCATCATCTCATCAACATCATCTCATCATGATATCATCATCATCATCATCAACATCATCTCATCATGATATCATCATCATGATATCATCATCATCATCCCCTTATGATATCATCATCATGATATCATCATCATCATCATCATCATCATCATCATCATCATCATCATCATCTCATCATGATATCATCATCATCTCATCATGATATCATCATCATGATATCATCATCATCTCATCATCATGATATCATCATCATCTCATCATGATATCATCATCATGATATAATCATCATGATATCATCATCATCATCATCTCATCATGATATCATCATCATGATATCATCATCATGATATCATCATCATGATATCATCATCATCTCATCATCATGATATCATCATCATCTCATCATGATATCATCATCATGATATCATCATCATGATATCATCATCATCTCATCATCATGATATCATCATCATCTCATCATGATATCATCATCATGATATCATCATCATGATATCATCATCATCATCATCTCATCATGATATCATCATCATCATCATCATCATCATCATCATCATCATCATCATCATCATCATCATGATATCATCATCATGATATAATCATCATCTCATCATGATATCATCATCATGATATCATCATAATGATATCATCATCATCATCATCTCATCATGATATCATCATCATCATCATCATCATCATCATCATCATCATCATCATCATCATGATATCATCATCATGATATCATCATCATCTCATCATGATATCATCATCATGATATCATCATCATCTCATCATGATATCATCATCATCATCTCATCATGATATCATCATCATCATCATCATCATCATCATCATCTCATCATGATATCATCATCATGATATCATCATCATCATCATCTCATCATGATATCATCATCATCATCATCATCATCATCATGATATCATCATCATGATATCATCATCATCATCATCTCATCATGATATCATCATCATCATCATCATCATCATGATATCATCATCATCTCATCATGATATCATCATCATCTCATCATGATATCATCATCATCATGATATCATCATCATCATCTCATCATGATATCATCATCATCATCATCTCATCATGATATCATCATCATGATATCATCATCATCATCTCATCATGATATCATCATCATGATATCATCATCATCTCATCATGATATCATTATCATGATATCATCATCATCATCATCATTATCATCATCATCATCATCATCATCATCTCTTCATGATATTATCATCATCATGATATCATCATCATTATCATCATCTCATCATGATATCATCATCATCATCATGATCATCATCATCATCAACATCATCTCATCATGATATCATCAACATCATCTCATCATGATATCATCAACATCATCTCATCATGATATCATCATCATCATCTCATCATGATATCATCATCATCATCATCATCATCATCATCATCATCATGATATCATCATCATCATCTCATCATGATATCATCATCATCATCATCATCATCTCATCATGCTATCACTAACATCATCTCATGATGATATCATCATCTTGATATCATCAACATCATCATCATCATCTCATCATGATATCATCATTATGATATCATCATCATCTCATCATGATATCATCATCATGATATCATCATCATTATCTCATCATGATATCATCATCATCATCATCATCATCATCATGATATCATCATGATATCATCATCATCATCATCTCATCATGATATCATCATCATGATATCATCATCATAATCTCAACATCATTATCATCATCATCTCATCATGATATAATCATCATCGTCATCATCATCTCATCATGATATCATCAACATCATCATCATCATCATCTCATAATGCTATCATTATCATCATCTCATCATGATATCATCATCATCTCATCATGATATCATCATCATCATCTCATCATGATATCATCATCATCATCATCTCATCTTGATATCATCATCATCATCATCTCATCATGCTATCATTATCATCATCTCATCATGATATCATCATCATGATATCATCATCATGATATCATCATCATCATCATCATCATCTCATCATGATATCATCACCATCATCATCATCTCATCATGATATCATCATCATCATCATCATCTCATCATGATATCATCATCATCATCATCATCTCATCATGATACCATCATCTCATCATGATATCATCATCATCATCTCAGCATGCTATCACTATCATCATCTCATCATGATATCTACATCATGATATCATCATCATCTCATCATGATATCATCATCATCTCATCATGATATCATCATCATCTCATCATGATATCATCATCATCATCATCATGATATCATCATCATCATCATCTCATCATGATATCATCATCATCATCATCATCATCATCATCATCATCATCATCTCATCATGATATCATCATCATGATATTATCATCATCATCATCATGATATAATCATCATGATATTATCATCATCATCATCATGATATCATCATCATCTCATCATGATATCATCATTATGATATCATCATCATCTCATCATCATGATATCATCATCATCATCATCATCATCTCATCATCATGATATCATCATCATGATATCATCATCATCATCATCTCATCGTCATGATATCATCATCATCATCATCATCTCATCATGATATCATCATCATCTCATCTTGATATCATCATCAGCATCTCATCATGATATCATCATCATCTCATCATGATATCATCATCATCTCATCATGATATCATCATTATGATATCATCATCATCTCATCATCATGATATCATCATCATCATCATCTCATCATCATGATATCATCATCATCATCATCATCTCATCATGATATCATCATCATCTCATCATGATATCATCATTATGATATCATCATCATCTCATCATCATGATATCATCATCATCATCATCATCTCATCATCATGATATCATCATCATCATCATCTCATCATGATATCATCATCATCTCATCTTGATATCATCATCATCTCATCATGATATCATCATCATCTCATCATGATATCATCATCATCTCATCATGATATCATCATCATCATCATCATCATTATCATCTCATCATCATGATATCATCATCATCATCATCATCATCATCATCTCATCATGATATCATCATCATCTCATCATGATATCATCATCATCATCATCATCATCATCATTATCATCTCATCATCATGATATCATCATCATCATCATCATCATCATCATCATCATCTCATCATGATATCATTATTATGATATCATCATCATCTCATCATCATGATATCATCATCATCATCATCATGATATCATCATCATCATCATCATCATCATCATCATCATCTCATCATGATATCATCATCATCTCATCTTGATATCATCATCATCATCATCATCATCATGATATCATCATCATCTCATCATGATATCATCATCATCATCATCATCTCATCATTATATCATCATCATCATCATCATCTCATCATGATATCATCATCATCTCATCTTGATATCATCATCATCATCTCATCATCATGATATCATCATCATCTCATCATGATATCATCATCATCATCATCATCATCTCATCATTATATCATCATCATCATCATCATCTCATCATGATATCATCATCATCATCATCATCTCATCATGATATCATCATCATGATATTATCATCATCATCATCATCATCATCATCAACATCATCTCATCATGATATCATCATCATGATATCATCATCATCATCATCCCCTTATGATATCATCATCATGATATCATCATCATCATCATCATCATCATCATCATCCCCTTATGATATCATCATCAAGATATCATCATCATCATCATCATCATCATCATCATCATCATCATCAACATCATCTCATCATGATATCATCATCATGATATCATCATCATCATCCCCTTATGATATCATCATCATGATATCATCATCATCATCATCATCATCCCCTTATGATATCATCATCATGAAATAATCATCATCATCCTCTTATGATATCATCATCATGATATCACCATCATCATCATCATCTCATCATGATATCATCATCATATCATCATGATATCATCATCATGATATCATCATCATCATCATCATCATCATCATCATCATCTCATCATGATATCATCATCATCTCATCATGATATCATCATTATGATATCATCATCATCTCATCATCACGATATCATCATCATCATCATCATCTCATCATCATGATATCATCATCATCATCATCATCTCATCATGATATCATCATCATCTCATCATGATATCATCATTATGATATCATCATTATCTCATCATGATGATATCATCATCATCATCATCATCATCTCATCATCATGATATCATCATCATCATCATCTCATCATGATATCATCATCATCTTATCTTGATATCATCATCATCATCATCATCTCATCATGATATCATCATCATCATCTCATCATGATATCATCAACATCTCATCATGATATCATCATCATCATCATCTCATCATGATATCATCATCATCATCATCATCATCATCATCATCATCATCATCTCATCATGATATCATCATCATCATCATCATCATCATCATCTCATCATGATATCATCATCATGATATTATCATCATCATCATCAACATCATTTCATCATGATATCATCATCATGATATCATCAGCATCATCATCATCATCATCATCATCATCATCATCATCATCATCATCATCATCATCAACATCATCTCATCATGATATCATGATCATTATATCATCATCATCATCATCCCCTTATGATATCATCATCATGATATCATCATCATCATCATCATCATCATCATCCCCTTATGATATCATCATCATGATATAATCATCATCATCCCCTTATGATATCATCATCATGATATCATCATCATCATCATCATCATCATCATCATCATCTCATCATGATATCATCATCATCTCATCATGATATCATCATCATGATATCATCATCATCGTCATCATCATCATCTCATTATGATATCATCATCATCATCTCATCATGATATCATCATCATGATATCATCATCATCATCATCATCATCATCATCATCATCATCATCTCATCATGATATCATCATCATCTCATCATGATACCATCATCATGATATCATCATCATCATCATCTCATCATGATATCATCATCATGATATCATCATCATCATCATCATCAGCATCATCATCTCATTATGATATCATCATCATCATGATATTATCATCATCATGATATCATCATCATCATCATCTCATCATGATATCATTATCATCATCCTCTCATCATGATATCATCATCATCATCATCATCATCATCATCATCATGATATCATCATCATGATATCATCATCATCTCATCATGATATCATCATCATGATATCATCATCATCTCATCATGATATCATCATCATCATCTCATCATGATATCATCATCATCATCATCATCATCATCTCATCATGATATCATCATCATGATATCATCATCATCATCATCTCATCATGATATCATCATCATCATCATCATAATCATGATATCATCATCATGATATCATCATCATCATCATCTCATCATGATATCATCATCATCATCATCATCATCATGATATCATCATCATCTCATCATGATATCATCATCATCTCATCATGATATCATCATCATCATGATATCATCATCATCATCTCATCATGATATCATCATCATCATCATCTCATCATGATATCATCATCATGATATCATCATCATCATCTCATCATGATATCATCATCATGATATCATCATCATCTCATCATGATATCATTATCATGATATCATCATCATCATCATCATCATTATCATCATCATCATCATCATCATCATCTCTTCATGATATTATCATCATCATGATATCATCATCATTATCATCATCTCATCATGATATCATCATCATCATCATGATCATCATCATCATCAACATCATCTCATCATGATATCATCAACATCATCTCATCATGATATCATCAACATCATCTCATCATGATATCATCATCATCATCTCATCATGATATCATCATCATCATCATCATCATCATCATCATCATGATATCATCATCATCATCTCATCATGATATCATCATCATCATCATCATCATCATCATCATCTCATCATGCTATCACTAACATCATCTCATGATGATATCATCATCTTGATATCATCAACATCATCATCATCATCTCATCATGATATCATCATTATGATATCATCATCATCTCATCATGATATCATCATCATGATATCATCATCATTATCTCATCATGATATCATCATCATCATCATCATCATCATCATGATATCATCATGATATCATCATCATCATCATCTCATCATGATATCATCATCATGATATCATCATCATTATCTCATCATGATATCATCATCATAATCTCAACATCATTATCATCATCATCTCATCATGATATAATCATCATCATCATCATCATCTCATCATGATATCATCAACATCATCATCATCTCATAATGCTATCATTATCATCATCTCATCATGATATCATCATCATCTCATCATGATATCATCATCATCATCTCATCATGATATCATCATCATCATCTCATCTTGATATCATCATCATCATCATCTCATCATGCTATCATTATCATCATCTCATCATGATATCATCATCATGATATCATCATCATGATATCATCATCATCATCATCATCATCTCATCATGATATCATCACCATCATCATCATCTCATCATGATATCATCATCATCATCATCATCTCATCATGATATCATCATCATCATCATCATCTCATCATGATACCATCATCTCATCATGATATCATCATCATCATCATCATCTCAGCATGCTATCACTATCATCATCTCATCATGATATCTACATCATGATATCATCATCATCTCATCATGATATCATCATCATCTCATCATGATATCATCATCATCTCATCATGATATCATCATCATCATCATCATGATATCATCATCATCATCATCTCATCATGATATCATCATCATCATCATCATCATCATCATCATCATCATCTCATCATGATATCATCATCATGATATTATCATCATCATCATCATGATATAATCATCATGATATTATCATCATCATCATCATGATATCATCATCATCTCATCATGATATCATCATTATGATATCATCATCATCTCATCATCATGATATCATCATCATCATCATCATCATCATCTCATCATCATGATATCATCATCATGATATCATCATCATCATCATCTCATCGTCATGATATCATCATCATCATCATCATCTCATCATGATATCATCATCATCTCATCTTGATATCATCATCAGCATCTCATCATGATATCATCATCATCTCATCATGATATCATCATCATCTCATCATGATATCATCATTATGATATCATCATCATCTCATCATCATGATATCATCATCATCATCATCTCATCATCATGATATCATCATCATCATCATCATCATCATCTCATCATGATATCATCATCATCTCATCATGATATCATCATTATGATATCATCATCATCTCATCATCATGATATCATCATCATCATCATCATCTCATCATCATGATATCATCATCATCATCATCTCATCATGATATCATCATCATCTCATCTTGATATCATCATCATCTCATCATGATATCATCATCATCTCATCATGATATCATCATCATCTCATCATGATATCATCATCATCATCATCATCATCATCATCATTATCATCTCATCATCATGATATCATCATCATCATCATCATCATCATCATCTCATCATGATATCATCATCATCTCATCATGATATCATCATCATCATCATCATCATTATCATCTCATCATCATGATATCATCATCATCATCATCATCGTCATCATCATCATCATCATCTCATCATGATATCATTATTATGATATCATCATCATCTCATCATCATGATATCATCATCATCATCATCATGATATCATCATCATCATCATCATCATCATCATCATCATCATCTCATCATGATATCATCATCATCTCATCTTGATATCATCATCATCATCTCATCATCATGATATCATCATCATCTCATCATGATATCATCATCATCTCATCATGATATCATCATCATCATCATCATCTCATCATTATATCATCATCATCATCATCATCTCATCATGATATCATCAT
Source organism: Pelodytes ibericus (assembly GCA_036172795.1). Taxonomy (NCBI): domain Eukaryota; kingdom Metazoa; phylum Chordata; class Amphibia; order Anura; family Pelodytidae; genus Pelodytes; species Pelodytes ibericus. Next base: position 34,032,571 of record CM069867.1, on the reverse strand, counting down.
CATCTCATCTTGATATCATCATCATCATCTCATCATCATGATATCATCATCATCTCATCATGATATCATCATCATCATCATCATCATCATCATCTCATCATTATATCATCATCATCATCATCATCTCATCATGATATCATCATCATCATCATCATCATCTCATCATGATATCATCATCATGATATTATCATCATCATCATCATCATCATCAACATCATCTCATCATGATATCATCATCATGATATCATCATCATCATCATCCCCTTATGATATCATCATCATGATATCATCATCATCATCATCATCATCATCATCATCCCCTTATGATATCATCATCATGATATCATCATCATCATCATCATCATCATCATCTCATCATGATATCATCATCATCTCATCATGATATCATCATCATCATCATCATCATCATCATCATTATCATCTCATCATCATGATATCATCATCATCATCATCATCATCATCATCATCTCATCATGATATCATTATTATGATATCATCATCATCTCATCATCATGATATCATCATCATCATCATCATCATCATCATCATCATCATCATCTCATCATGATATCATCATCATCTCATCTTGATATCATCATCATCATCTCATCATCATGATATCATCATCATCTCATCATGATATCATCATCATCTCATCATGATATCATCATCATCATCATCATCTCATCATTATATCATCATCATCATCATCATCTCATCATGATATCATCATCATCTCATCTTGATATCATCATCATCATCTCATCATCATGATATCATCATCATCTCATCATGATATCATCATCATCATCATCATCATCATCATCATCTCATCATTATATCATCATCATCATCATCATCTCATCATGATATCATCATCATCATCATCATCATCCCCTTATGATATCATCATCATGAAATAATCATCATCATCCTCTTATGATATCATCATCATGATATCACCATCATCATCATCATCTCATCATGATATCATCATCATATCATCATGATATCATCATCATGATATCATCATCATCATCATCATCATCATCATCATCATCATCTCATCATGATATCATCATCATCTCATCATGATATCATCATTATGATATCATCATCATCTCATCATCACGATATCATCATCATCATCATCATCTCATCATCATGATATCATCATCATCATCATCATCTCATCATGATATCATCATCATCTCATCATGATATCATCATTATGATATCATCATTATCTCATCATGATGATATCATCATCATCATCATCTCATCATCATGATATCATCATCATCATCATCTCATCATGATATCATCATCATCTTATCTTGATATCATCATCATCATCATCATCTCATCATGATATCATCATCATCATCTCATCATGATATCATCAACATCTCATCATGATATCATCATCATCATCATCTCATCATGATATCATCATCATCATCATCATCATCATCATCTCATCATGATATCATCATCATGATATCATCATCATCATCATCATCATCATCATCATCATCTCATCATGATATCATCATCATCAACATCATTTCATCATGATATCATCATCATGATATCATCAGCATCATCATCATCATCATCATCATCATCATCATCATCATCATCATCATCATCATCATCAACATCATCTCATCATGATATCATGATCATTATATCATCATCATCATCATCCCCTTATGATATCATCATCATGATATCATCATCATCATCATCATCATCATCCCCTTATGATATCATCATCATGATATAATCATCATCATCCCCTTATGATATCATCATCATGATATCATCATCATCATCATCATCATCATCATCATCTCATCATGATATCATCATCATCTCATCATGATATCATCATCATGATATCATCATCATCGTCATCATCATCATCTCATTATGATATCATCATCATCATCTCATCATGATATCATCATCATGATATCATCATCATCATCATCATCATCATCATCATCATCATCATCTCATCATGATATCATCATCATCTCATCATGATACCATCATCATGATATCATCATCATCATCTCATCATGATATCATCATCATGATATCATCATCATCATCATCATCAGCATCATCATCTCATTATGATATCATCATCATCATGATATTATCATCATCATGATATCATCATCATCATCATCTCATCATGATATCATTATCATCATCCTCTCATCATGATATCATCATCATCATCATCATCATCATCATCATCATCAACATCATCATCATCTCATCATGATATCATCAACATCATCTCATCATGATATCATCATCATCTCATCATGATATCATCATCATCATCATCATCATCATCATTATCATCTCATCATCATGATATCATCATCATCATCATCATCATCATCATCATCATCTCATCATGATATCATCATCATCTCATCATGATATCATTATTATGATATCATCATCATCTCATCATCATGATATCATCATCATCATCATCATGATATCATCATCATCATCATCATCATCATCATCATCTCATCATGATATCATCATCATCTCATCTTGATATCATCATCATCATCTCATCATCATGATATCATCATCATCTCATCATGATATCATCATCATCTCATCATGATATCATCATCATCATCATCATCATCTCATCATTATATCATCATCATCATCATCATCTCATCATGATATCATCATCATCTCATCTTGATATCATCATCATCATCTCATCATCATGATATCATCATCATCTCATCATGATATCATCATCATCATCATCATCATCTCATCATTATATCATCATCATCATCATCTCATCATGATATCATCATCATCATCATCATCATCTCATCATGATATCATCATCATGATATTATCATCATCATCATCATCATCATCATCAACATCATCTCATCATGATATCATCATCATGATATCATCATCATCATCATCATCAACATCATCTCATCATGATATCATCATCATGATATCATCATCATGATATCATCATCATGATATCATCATCATCATCCCCTTATGATATCATCATCATGATATCATCATCATCATCATCATCATCATCATCATCATCATCCCCTTATGATATCATCATCAAGATATCATCATCATCATCATCATCATCATCATCATCATCAACATCATCTCATCATGATATCATCATCATGATATCATCATCATCATCCCCTTATGATATCATCATCATGATATCATCATCATCATCATCATCATCCCCTTATGATATCATCATCATGAAATAATCATCATCATCCCCTTATGATATCATCATCATGATATCACCATCATCATCATCATCATCATCATCATCTCATCATGATATCATCATCATATCATCATGATATCATCATCATGATATCATCATCATCATCATCATCATCATCATCATCATCATCTCATCATGATATCATCATCATCTCATCATGATATCATCATTATGATATCATCATCATCTCATCATGATATCATCATCATCATCATCATCATCATCATCTCATCATCATGATATCATCATCATCATCATCATCTCATCATGATATCATCATCATCTCATCATGATATCATCATCATCATCATCATCTCATCATGATGATATCATCATCATCATCATCATCTCATCATCATGATATCATCATCATCATCATCTCATCATGATATCATCATCATCTTATCTTGATATCATCATCATCACCATCATCTCATCATGATATCATCATCATCATCTCATCATGATATCATCAACATCTCATCATAATATCATCATCATCATCATCATCTCATCATGATATCATCATCATCATCATCATCATCTCATCATGATATCATCATCATCATCATCATCTCATCATGATATCATCATCATGATATTATCATCATCATCATCAACATCATTTCATCATGATATCATCATCATGATATCATCAGCATCATCATCATCATCATCATCATCATCATCATCATCATCATCATCAACATCATCTCATCATGATATCATGATCATTATATCATCATCATCATTATCCCCTTATGATATCATCATCATGATATCATCATCATCATCATCATCATCATCATCCCCTTATGATATCATCATCATGATATAATCATCATCATCCCCTTATGATATCATCATCATGATATCATCATCATCATCTCATCATGATATCATCATCATGATATCATCATCATCATCATCATCATCATCATCATCATCATCATCATCATCATCTCATCATGATATCATCATCATCTCATCATGATACCATCATCATGATATCATCATCATCATCTCATCATGATATCATCATCATGATATCATCATCATCATCATCATCATCATCATCATCATCATCATCTCATTATGATATCATCATCATCATGATATTATCATCATCATGATATCATCATCATCATCTCATCATGATATCATTATCATCATCCTCTCATCATGATATCATCATCATCATCATCATCATCATCATCATCAACATCATCATCATCTCATCATGATATCATCAACATCATCTCATCATGATATCATCATCATCTCATCATGATATCATCATCATCATCATCATCATCATCTCATCATGATATCATCATCATCATCATCATCATCATCATCATCATGATAGTATCATCATCCCATCATGCTATCATTATCATCATATCATCATCATATCAACATCATTATATCATCATCATCCTCATCATCATCATCATCATCATCATCATCGTCATCATCATCATCATCTCATCATCATGATATCATCATCATCATCTCATCATGATATCATCATCATGATATCATCATCATCATCTCATTATTATATCATCATCATCATCTCATTATGATATCATCATCATCATGATATTATCATCATCTCATCATCATGATATCATCATCATCATCATCATCATCATCTCATCATGATATCATCATCATCTCATCATGATATCATCATTATGATATCATCATCATCTCATCATGATGATATCATCATCATCATCATCTCATCATCATGATATCATCATCATCATCATCATCATCTCATCATGATATCATCATCATCTCATCTTGATATCATCATCATCATCATCATCATCTCATCATGATATCATCATCATCATCTCATCATGATATCATCAACATCTCATCATGATATCATCATCATCATCATCATCTCATCATGATATCATCATCATCATCATCATCATCATCATCTCATCATGATATCATCATCATGATATTATCATCATCATCATCAACATCATTTCATCATGATATCATCATCATGATATCATCAGCATCATCATCATCATCATCATCATCATCATCATCATCATCAACATCATCTCATCATGATATCATGATCATTATATCATCATCATCATCATCCCCTTATGATATCATCATCATGATATCATCATCATCATCATCATCATCCCCTTATGATATCATCATCATGATATAATCATCATCATCATCCCCTTATGATATCATCATCATGATATCATCATCATCATCATCATCATCATCATCATCATCATCTCATCATGATATCATCATCATCTCATCATGATATCATCATCATGATATCATCATCATGATATCATCATCATCATCATCTCATCATGATATCATCATCATCATCATCATCATCATCATCATCATCATCATCATGATATCATCATCATGATATCATCATCATCTCATCATGATATCATCATCATGATATCATCATCATCTCATCATGATATCATCATCATGATATCATCATCATCATCTCATCATGATATCATCATCATCATCATCATCATCATCATCATCATCTCATCATGATATCATCATCATAATATCATCATCATCATCATCATCTCATCATGATATCATCATCATCATCATCATCATCATCATCATCATCATGATATCATCATCATAATATCATCATCATCATCATCATCTCATCATGATATCATCATCATCATCATCATCATCATCATCATCATCATCATCATCATCATCATCATCATCATCATCATGATATCATCATCATCTCATCATGATATCATCATCATGATATCATCATCATGATATCATCATCATGATATCATCATCATCATCATCTCATCATGATATCATCATCATCATCATCATCATCATCATCATCATCATCATCATCATCATCATCATGATATCATCATCATCATGATATCATCATCTCATCATGATATCATCATCATCTCATCATGATATCATCATCATCTCATCATTATATCATCATCATCTCATCATGATATCATCATCATGATATCATTATCATCCCATCATGCTATCATTATCATCATATCATCATCATATCAACATCATTATATTATCATCATCCTCATCATCATCATCATCATCATCGTCATCATCATCATCTCATCATCATGATATCATCATCATCATCATCATCATCATCATCATCATCATCATCATCATCATGATATCATCATCATCATGATATCATCATCTCATCATGATATCATCATCATCTCATCATGATATCATCATCATGATATCATCATCTCATCATGATATCATCATCAACATCATCATCATCTCATCATGATATCATCATCATGATATCATCATCATCATCATCATCATCATCATCAACATCATCTCATCATGATATCATCATCATGATATCATCATCATCATCATCATCATCTCATCATGATATCATAATCATGATATCATCATCATCATAATCATCATCATCATCATCATCATCATCATCATCACCATTTCATCATGATATCATCATCATCATGATATCATCATCATCATCATCATGATATCATCATCATCATCATCATCATCATCATCATCACCATCTCATCATGATATCATCATCATGATATCATCATCATCATTCCCTTATGATATCATAATCATGATATCATCATCATCATCATAATCATCATCATCATCATCTCATCATGATATCATCATCATCTCATCATGATATCATCATCATGATATCATCATCATGATATCATCATCATCTCATCATGATATCATCATCATCTCATCATCATGATATCATCATCATCATCTCATCATGATGTCATCATCATCATCATCATCATCATCATCATGATATCATCATCATGATATCATCATCATCTCATCATGATATCATCATCATGATATCATCATCATCTCATCATGATATCATCATCATGATATCATCATCATCATCTCATCATGATATCATCATCATCATCATCATCATCATCTCATCATGATATCATCATCATGATATCATCATCATCATCTCATCATGATATCATCATCATGATATCATCATCATCTCATCATGATATCATCATCATGATATCATCATCATCATCATCATCATCATCATCATCATCATCTCATCATGATATCATCATCATCATCATCATCATCATCATCATCTCATCATGATATTATCATCATCATCATGATCATCATCATCATCATCTCATCATGATATCATCATCATCATCATCATCATCATCTCATCATGATATCATCATCATGATATCATCATCATCATCTCATCATGATATCATCATTATGATATCATCATCATCTCATCATGATGATATCATCATCATCATCATCTCATCATCATGATATCATCATCATCATCATCATCATCTCATCATGATATCATCATCATCTCATCTTGATATCATCATCATCATCATCATCATCTCATCATGATATCATCATCATCATCTCATCATGATATCATCAACATCTCATCATGATATCATCATCATCATCATCATCTCATCATGATATCATCATCATCATCATCATCATCATCATCTCATCATGATATCATCATCATGATATTATCATCATCATCATCAACATCATTTCATCATGATATCATCATCATGATATCATCAGCATCATCATCATCATCATCATCATCATCATCATCATCATCATCAACATCATCTCATCATGATATCATGATCATTATATCATCATCATCATCATCCCCTTATGATATCATCATCATGATATCATCATCATCATCATCATCATCCCCTTATGATATCATCATCATGATATAATCATCATCATCATCCCCTTATGATATCATCATCATGATATCATCATCATCATCATCATCATCATCATCATCATCATCTCATCATGATATCATCATCATCTCATCATGATATCATCATCATGATATCATCATCATGATATCATCATCATCATCATCTCATCATGATATCATCATCATCATCATCATCATCATCATCATCATCATCATCATGATATCATCATCATGATATCATCATCATCTCATCATGATATCATCATCATGATATCATCATCATCTCATCATGATATCATCATCATGATATCATCATCATCATCTCATCATGATATCATCATCATCATCATCATCATCATCATCATCTCATCATGATATCATCATCATAATATCATCATCATCATCATCATCTCATCATGATATCATCATCATCATCATCATCATCATCATCATCATCATCATGATATCATCATCATAATATCATCATCATCATCATCATCTCATCATGATATCATCATCATCATCATCATCATCATCATCATCATCATCATCATCATCATCATCATCATCATCATCATCATGATATCATCATCATCTCATCATGATATCATCATCATGATATCATCATCATGATATCATCATCATGATATCATCATCATCATCATCTCATCATGATATCATCATCATCATCATCATCATCATCATCATCATCATCATCATCATCATCATGATATCATCATCATCATGATATCATCATCTCATCATGATATCATCATCATCTCATCATGATATCATCATCATCTCATCATTATATCATCATCATCTCATCATGATATCATCATCATGATATCATTATCATCCCATCATGCTATCATTATCATCATATCATCATCATATCAACATCATTATATTATCATCATCCTCATCATCATCATCATCATCATCGTCATCATCATCATCTCATCATCATGATATCATCATCATCATCATCATCATCATCATCATCATCATCATCATCATCATCATGATATCATCATCATCATGATATCATCATCTCATCATGATATCATCATCATCTCATCATGATATCATCATCATGATATCATCATCTCATCATGATATCATCATCAACATCATCATCATCTCATCATGATATCATCATCATGATATCATCATCATCATCATCATCATCATCATCAACATCATCTCATCATGATATCATCATCATGATATCATCATCATCATCATCATCATCTCATCATGATATCATAATCATGATATCATCATCATCATAATCATCATCATCATCATCATCATCATCATCATCACCATTTCATCATGATATCATCATCATCATGATATCATCATCATCATCATCATGATATCATCATCATCATCATCATCATCATCATCATCACCATCTCATCATGATATCATCATCATGATATCATCATCATCATTCCCTTATGATATCATAATCATGATATCATCATCATCATCATAATCATCATCATCATCATCTCATCATGATATCATCATCATCTCATCATGATATCATCATCATGATATCATCATCATGATATCATCATCATCTCATCATGATATCATCATCATCTCATCATCATGATATCATCATCATCATCTCATCATGATGTCATCATCATCATCATCATCATCATCATCATCATGATATCATCATCATGATATCATCATCATCTCATCATGATATCATCATCATGATATCATCATCATCTCATCATGATATCATCATCATGATATCATCATCATCATCTCATCATGATATCATCATCATCATCATCATCATCATCTCATCATGATATCATCATCATGATATCATCATCATCATCTCATCATGATATCATCATCATGATATCATCATCATCTCATCATGATATCATCATCATGATATCATCATCATCATCATCATCATCATCATCATCATCTCATCATGATATCATCATCATCATCATCATCATCATCATCATCTCATCATGATATTATCATCATCATCATGATCATCATCATCATCATCAACATCATCTCATCATGATATCATCAACATCATCTCATCATGATATCATCAACATCATCTCATCATGATATCATCATCATCATCATCATCATCATCTCATCATGATATCATCATCATCATCATCATCATCATCATCATCATCATCATCATGATATCATCATCATCATCATCTCATCATGATATCATCATCATCATGATATCATCATCTCATCATGATATCATCATCATCTCATCATGATATCATCATCATGATATCATCATCTCATCATGATATCATCATCATCATCATCATCATCTCATCATGATATCATCATCATGATATCATCATCATCATCATCATCATCATCAACATCATCTCATCATGATATCATCATCATGATATCATCATCATCATCCCCTTATGATATCATAATCATGATATCATCATCATCATCATAATCATCATCATCATCATCTCATCATGATATCATCATCATCTCATCATGATATCATCATCATGATATCATCATCATGATATCATCATCATGATATCATCATCATCTCATCATGATATCATCATCATCTCATCATCATGATATCATCATCATCATCTCATCATGATATCATCATCATCATCATCATCATCATCATCATGATATCATCATCATGATATCATCATCATCTCATCATGATATCATCATCATGATATCATCATCATCTCATCATGATATCATCATCATGATATCATCATCATCATCTCATCATGATATCATCATCATCATCATCATCATCTCATCATGATATCATCATCATGATATCATCATCATCATCTCATCATGATATCATCATCATGATATCATCATCATCTCATCATGATATCATCATCATGATATCATCATCATCATCATCATCATCTCATCATGATATTATCATCATCATGATATCATCATCATTATCATCATCTCATCATGATATCATCATCATCATCATGATCATCATCATCATCATCAACATCATCTCATCATGATATCATCAACATCATCTCATCATGATATCATCAACATCATCTCATCATGATATCATCATCATCATCATCATCATCATCTCATCATGATATCATCATCATCATCATCATCATCATCATCATCATCATCATCATCATCATCATCATCATCATCATCATCATGATATCATCATCATCATCATCTCATCATGATATCATCATCATCAACATCATCATCATCATCATCATCATCTCATCATTTATCACTAACATCATCTCATCATGATATCATCATCTTGATATCATCAACATCATCTCATCATGATATCATCATCATCATCATCAACTCATCATGCTATCACAATCATCATATCATCATGATATCATCATCATCTCATCATGATATCAACATCATCAACATCATCTCATCATGATATCAACATCATCATCTCATCATGCTATCATTATCATCATCTCATCATGATATCATCATCATCATCGTCTTCTCATCATGATAGCATCATCATCATCATCTCATCATGATATCATCATCATCTCATCTTGATATCATCATCATGATATCATCATCTCATCATGCTTTCATTATCATCATCTCATCATGATATCATCATCATCATCATCATCTCATTATGATATCATCATCATCATCATCATCTCATCATGATATCATCATCATCATCATCATCATCATCATCTCATTATGATATCATCATCATGATATCATCATCATCATCATCATGATATTATCATCATCATGATATCATCATCATCATCATCATCTCATCATGATATCATCATCATCATCATCTCATCATGATATCATCATCATCATCATCATCATCATCAACATCATCATCATCTCATCATGATATGATAAACATCATCTCATCATGATATCATCATCATCATCTCATCATGATATCATCATCATCATCATCATCATCATCATCATCAACATCATCTCATCATGATATCATCATCATGATATCATCATCATCATCCCCTTATGATATCATCATCATGATATCATCATCATCATCATCATCATCATCTCATCATAATATCATCATCATCTCATCATGATATCATCATCATGATATCATCATCATCATCATCTCATCATGATATCATCATCATCATCATCATCATCATCATCATCATCATCATCATCATGATATCATCATCATGATATCATCATCATCTCATCATGATATCATCATCATGATATCATCATAATGATATCATCATCATCATCATCTCATCATGATATCATCATCATCATCATCATCATCATCATCATCATCTCATCATGATATCATCATCATGATATCATCATCATCATCATCATCTCATCATGATATCATCATAATCATCATCATCATCATCATCATCATCATCATCATCATCATGATATCATCATCATGATATCATCATCATCTCATCATGATATCATCATCATGATATCATCATCATGATATCATCATCATGATATCATCATCATCATCATCATCATGATATCATCATCATGATATCATCATCATCTCATCATGATATCATCATCATGATATCATCATCATGATATCATCATCATGATATCATCATCATCATCATCTCATCATGATATCATCATCATCATCATCATCATCATCATCATCATCATCATCATCATCATCATCATCATCATGATATCATAATCATGATATCATCATCATCTCATCATGATATCATCATCATGATATCATCATCATCATCATCATCATCATCATCATCTCATCATGATATTATCATCATCATGATATCATCATCATTATCATCATCTCATCATGATATCATCATCATCATCATGATCATCATCATCATCATCAACATCATCTCATCATGATATCATCAACATCATCTCATCATGATATCATCAACATCATCTCATCATGATATCATCATCATCATCATCATCATCATCATCTCATCATGATATCATCATCATCATCATCATCATCATCATCATCATCATCATCATCATGATATCATCATCATCATCATCTCATCATGATATCATCATCATCAACATCATCATCATCATCATCATCATCTCATCATTTATCACTAACATCATCTCATCATGATATCATCATCTTGATATCATCAACATCATCTCATCATGATATCATCATCATCATCATCAACTCATCATGCTATCACAATCATCATATCATCATGATATCATCATCATCTCATCATGATATCAACATCATCAACATCATCTCATCATGATATCAACATCATCATCTCATCATGCTATCATTATCATCATCTCATCATGATATCATCATCATCATCGTCTTCTCATCATGATAGCATCATCATCATCATCTCATCATGATATCATCATCATCTCATCATGATATCATCATCATCTCATCTTGATATCATCATCATGATATCATCATCTCATCAGTCTTTCATTATCATCATCTCATCATGATATCATCATCATCATCATCATCTCATTATGATATCATCATCATCATCATCATCTCATCATGATATCATCATCATCATCATCATCATCATCATCATCTCATTATGATATCATCATCATGATATCATCATCATCATCATGATATTATCATCATCATGATATCATCATCATCATCATCATCTCATCATGATATCATCATCATCATCATCTCATCATGATATCATCATCATCATCATCATCATCATCAACATCATCATCATCTCATCATGATATGATAAACATCATCTCATCATGATATCATCATCATCATCTCATCATGATATCATCATCATCATCATCATCATCATCATCATCATCATCATCAACATCATCTCATCATGATATCATCATCATGATATCATCATCATCATCCCCTTATGATATCATCATCATGATATCATCATCATCATCATCATCATCATCTCATCATAATATCATCATCATCTCATCATGATATCATCATCATGATATCATCATCATCATCATCTCATCATGATATCATCATCATCATCATCATCATCATCATCATCATCATCATCATCATGATATCATCATCATGATATCATCATCATCTCATCATGATATCATCATCATGATATCATCATAATGATATCATCATCATCATCATCTCATCATGATATCATCATCATCATCATCATCATCATCATCATCATCATCTCATCATGATATCATCATCATGATATCATCATCATCATCATCATCTCATCATGATATCATCATAATCATCATCATCATCATCATCATCATCATCATCATCATCATCATGATATCATCATCATGATATCATCATCATCTCATCATGATATCATCATCATGATATCATCATCATGATATCATCATCATGATATCATCATCATCATCATCATCATGATATCATCATCATGATATCATCATCATCTCATCATGATATCATCATCATGATATCATCATCATGATATCATCATCATGATATCATCATCATCATCATCTCATCATGATATCATCATCATCATCATCATCATCATCATCATCATCATCATCATGATATCATAATCATGATATCATCATCATCTCATCATGATATCATCATCATGATATCATCATCATCATCTCATCATGATATCATCATCATGATATCATCATCATCATCTCATCATGATATCATCATCATCATCATCATCATCATCATCATCTCATCATGATATCATCATCATGATATCATCATCATCATCTCATTATGATATCATCATCATGATATCATCATCATGATATCATCATCATCATCATCATCATGATATTATCATCATCATGATATCATCATCATCATCATCATCATGATATCATCATCATGATATCATCATCATCTCATCATGATATCATCATCATGATATCATCATCATGATATCATCATCATGATATCATCATCATCATCATCTCATCATGATATCATCATCATCATCATCATCATCATCATCATCATCATCATCATCATCATCATGATATCATAATCATGATATCATCATCATCTCATCATGATATCATCATCATGATATCATCATCATCATCTCATCATGATATCATCATCATGATATCATCATCATCATCTCATCATGATATCATCATCATCATCATCATCATCATCATCTCATCATGATATCATCATCATGATATCATCATCATCATCTCATTATGATATCATCATCATGATATTATCATCATGATATCATCATCATCATCATCATCATGATATTATCATCATCATGATATCATCATCATCATCATCATCTCATCATGATATCATCATCATCATCATCATCTCATCATGATATCATCATCATCATCATCATCATCATCAACATCATCATCATCTCATCATGATATCATCATCATCATCTCATCATGATATCATCATCATCATCATCATCATCAACAACATCATCTCATCATGATATCATCATCATGATATCATCATCATCATCCCCTTATGATATCATCATCATGATATCATCATCATCATCATCATCATCAACATCTCATCATGATATCATCATCATCTCATCATGATATCATCATCATCATCATCTCATCATGATATCATCATCATCATCATCATCATCATGATATCATCATCATGATATCATCATCATGATATCATCATCATGATATCATCATCATGATATCATCATCATCATCATCTCATCATGATATCATCATCATCATCATCATCATCATCATGATATCATCATCATGATATCATCATCATCTCATCATGATATCATCATCATGATATCATCATCATCTCATCATGATATCATCATCATGATATCATCATCATCATCTCATCATGATATCATCATCATCATCATCATCTCATCATGATATCATCATCATGATATCATCATCATGATATCATCATCATCATCATCATCTCATCATGATATCATCATCATCATCATCATCATCATCATCATCATGATATCATCATCATGATATCATCATCATCTCATCATGATATCATCATCATGATATCATCATCATGATATCATCATCATCATCATCATCATGATATCATCATCATGATATCATCATCATCTCATCATGATATCATCATCATGATATCATCATCATGATATCATCATCATGATATCATCATCATGATATCATCATCATCATCATCTCATCATGATATCATCATCATCATCATCATCATCATCATCATCATCATCATGATATCATAATCATGATATCATCATCATCTCATCATGATATCATCATCATGATATCATCATCATCATCTCATCATGATATCATCATCATGATATCATCATCATCATCTCATCATGATATCATCATCATCATCATCATCATCATCATCATCATCATCTCATCATGATATCATCATCATGATATCATCATCATCATCTCATTATGATATCATCATCATGATATCATCATCATGATATCATCATCATCATCATCATCATGATATTATCATCATCATGATATCATCATCATCATCATCTCATCATGATATCATCATCATCATCATCATCTCATCATGATATCAATCATCATCATCTCATCATGATATCATCAACATCATCTCATCATGATATCATCATCATCATCTCATCATGATATCATCATCATCATCATCATCATCAACAACATCATCTCATCATGATATCATCATCATGATATCATCATCATCATCCCCTTATGATATCATCATCATGATATCATCATCATCATCATCATCATCATCATCAACATCTCATCATGATATCATCATCATCTCATCATGATATCATCATCATGATATCATCATCATGATATCATCATCATGATATCATCATCATCATCATCTCATCATGATATCATCATCATCATCATCATCATCATGATATCATCATCATGATATCATCATCATGATATCATCATCATGATATCATCATCATCATCATCTCATCATGATATCATCATCATCATCATCATCATCATCATCATGATATCATCATCATGATATCATCATCATCTCATCATGATATCATCATCATGATATCATCATCATCTCATCATGATATCATCATCATGATATCATCATCATCATCTCATCATGATATCATCATCATCATCATCATCTCATCATGATATCATCATCATGATATCATCATCATGATATCATCATCATCATCATCATCATCTCATCATGATATCATCATCATCATCATCATCATCATCATCATGATATCATCATCATGATATCATCATCATCTCATCATGATATCATCATCATGATATCATCATCATGATATCATCATCATCATCATCATCTCATCATGATATCATCATCATCATCATCATCATCATCATCATGATATCATAATCATGATATCATCATCATCTCATCATGATATCATCATCATGATATCATCATCATCTCATCATGATATCATCATCATGATATCATCATCATCATCATCATCATCTCATCATGATATCATCATCATCATCATCATCATCATGATATCATCATCATGATATCATCATGATATCATCATCATGATGTCATCATCATGATATCATCATCATGATATCATCATCATCATCATCATCTCATCATGATATCATCATCATCATCATCATCATCATCATCATCATGATATCATCATCATCTCATCATGATATCATCATCATCATCTCATCATGATATCATCATCATCATCATCATCATGATATTATCATCATCATGATATCATCATCATCATCATCATCTCATCATGATATCATCATCATCATCATCATCTCATCATGATATCATCATCATCATCATCATCATCATCATCATCAACATCATCATCATCTCATCATGATATGATAAACATCATCTCATCATGATATCATCATCATCATCTCATCATGATATCATCATCATCATCATCATCATCATCATCATCAACATCATCTCATCATGATATCATCATCATGATATCATCATCATCATCCCCTTATGATATCATCATCATGATATCATCATCATCATCATCATCATCATCATCATCATCATCATCTCATCATAATATCATCATCATCTCATCATGATATCATCATCATGATATCATCATCATGATATCATCATCATCATCATCATCTCATCATGATATCATCATCATCATCATCATCATCATCATCATCATCATCATCATGATATCATCATCATGATATCATCATCATCTCATCATGATATCATCATCATGATATCATCATAATGATATCATCATCATCATCATCTCATCATGATATCATCATCATCATCATCATCATCATCATCATCATCTCATCATGATATCATCATCATGATATCATCATCATCATCATCATCATCTCATCATGATATCATCATAATCATCATCATCATCATCATCATCATCATCATCATGATATCATCATCATGATATCATCATCATCTCATCATGATATCATCATCATGATATCATCATCATGATATCATCATCATCATCATCATCATGATATCATCATCATGATATCATCATCATCTCATCATGATATCATCATCATGATATCATCATCATGATATCATCACCATGATATCATCATCATGATATCATCATCATCATCATCATCATCATGATATCATCATCATGATATCATCATCATCTCATCATGATATCATCATCATGATATCATCATCATGATATCATCATCATCATCATCATCATGATATCATCATCATGATATCATCATCATCTCATCATGATATCATCATCATGATATCATCATCATGATATCATCATCATGATATCATCATCATGATATCATCATCATGATATCATCATCATCATCATCTCATCATGATATCATCATCATCATCATCATCATCATCATCATCATCATCATCATGATATCATAATCATGATATCATCATCATCTCATCATGATATCATCATCATGATATCATCATCATCATCTCATCATGATATCATCATCATGATATCATCATCATCATCTCATCATGATATCATCATCATCATCATCATCATCATCATCTCATCATGATATCATCATCATGATGTCATCATCATCATCTCATTATGATATCATCATCATGATATCATCATCATGATATCATCATCATCATCATCATCATCATGATATTATCATCATCATGATATCATCATCATCATCATCATCTCATCATGATATCATCATCATCATCATCATCTCATCATGATATCAATCATCATCATCTCATCATGATATCATCAACATCATCTCATCATGATATCATCATCATCATCTCATCATGATATCATCATCATCATCATCATCATCATCAACAACATCATCTCATCATGATATCATCATCATGATATCATCATCATCATCCCCTTATGATATCATCATCATGATATCATCATCATCATCATCATCATCATCAACATCTCATCATGATATCATCATCATCTCATCATGATATCATCATCATGATATCATCATCATGATATCATCATCATGATATCATCATCATCATCATCTCATCATGATATCATCATCATCATCATCATCATCATGATATCATCATCATGATATCATCATCATGATATCATCATCATGATATCATCATCATCATCATCTCATCATGATATCATCATCATCATCATCATCATCATCATCATGATATCATCATCATGATATCATCATCATCTCATCATGATATCATCATCATGATATCATCATCATCTCATCATGATATCATCATCATGATATCATCATCATCATCTCATCATGATATCATCATCATCATCATCATCATCTCATCATGATATCATCATCATGATATCATCATCATGATATCATCATCATGATATCATCATCATCATCATCATCATCTCATCATGATATCATCATCATCATCATCATCATCATCATCATCATCATCATCATGATATCATCATCATGATATCATCATCATCTCATCATGATATCATCATCATGATATCATCATCATGATATCATCATCATGATATCATCATCATCATCATCTCATCATGATATCATCATCATCATCATCATCATCATCAACATCATGATATCATAATCATGATATCATCATCATCTCATCATGATATCATCATCATGATATCATCATCATCTCATCATGATATCATCATCATGATATCATCATCATCATCATCATCTCATCATGATATCATCATCATCATCATCATCATCATGATATCATCATCATGATGTCATCATCATCATCATCTCATCATGATATCATCATCATCATCATCATCATCATCATCATCATCATCATGATATCATCATCATCTCATCATGATATCATCATCATCATCTCATCATGATATCATCATCATCATCATCATCATCATCATCATCATCATCATCATCATCATCATCATCTCATCATGATATCATCATCATGATATCATCATCATCATCATCTCATCATGATATCATCATCATCATCATCATCATCATCATGATATCATCATCATCTCATCATGATATCATCATCATCTCATCATGATATCATCATCATGATATCATCATCATGATATCATCATCATCATCATCTCATCATGATATCATCATCATCATCATGATATCATCATCATGATATCATCATCATCTCATCATGATATCATCATCATCTCATCATGATATCATCATCATGATATCATCATCATCATCATCTCATCATGATATCATCATCATCATCATCTCATCATGATATCATCATCATCATCATCTCATCATGATATCATCATCATGATATCATCATCATCATCTCATCATGATATCATCATCATGATATCATCATCATCTCATCATGATATCATCATCATGATATCATCATCATCATCATCATCATCTCATCATGATATTATCATCATCATGATATCATCATCATTATCATCATCTCATCATGATATCATCATCACCATCATGATCATCATCATCATCATCATCATCTCATCATGATATCATCATCATCATCATCATCATCATCATCATCATCGTCATCATCATCATCTCATCATGCTATCACTAACATCATCTCATGATGATATCATCATCTTGATATCATCAACATCATCTCATCATGATATCATCATCATCATCATCAACTCATCATGCTATCACAATCATCATATCATCATGATATCATCATCATCTCATCATGATATCAACATCATCAACATCATCTCATCATGATATCAACATCATCATATCATCATGCTATCATTATCATAATCTCATCATGATATCATCATCATCATCGTCTTCTCATCATGATATCATCATCATCATCATCATCTCATCATGATATCATCATCATCATCATCATCATCATCATCTCATCATGATATCATCATCATCTCATTATGATATCATCATCATCATCATCATCATCATCATCATCATCTCATCTTGATATCATCATCATGATATCATCATCTCATCATGCTTTCATTATCATCATCTCATCATGATATCATCATCATCATCATCTCATTATGATATCATCATCATCATCATCATCATCATCATCATCATCTCATCATGATATCATCATTATGATATCATCATCATCTCATCATGATATCATCATCATCTCATCATGATATCATCATCTCATCATGATATCATCATCATCTCATCATGATATCATCATCATGATATCATCATCCCATCATGCTATCATTATCATCATATCATCATCATATCAACATCATTATATCATCATCATCCTCATCATCATCATCATCATCATCATCTCATCATCATGATATCATCATCATCATCATCATCATCATCATCATCATCTCATCATCATGATATCATCATTATCATGATATCATCATCATCTCATCATGATATCATCATCATCTCATCATGATATCATCATCATCATCATCATCATCATCATCATGATATCATCATCATCTCATCATGATATCATCATCATGATATCATCATCATCTCATCATGATATCATCATCATGATATCATCATCATCTCATCATGATATCATCATCATCATCATCATCATCATCATCATCTCATCATGATATCATCATCATGATATCATCATCATCATCTCATCATGATATCATCATCATGATATCATCATCATCATCTCATCATGATATTATCATCATGATATCATCATCATCATCATCATCATCATCATCATCTCATCATGATATCATCATCATCATTATCATCATCATCAACATCATCTCATCATGATATCATCAACATCATCTCATCATGATATCATCAACATCATCTCATCATGATATCATCATCATCATCATCTCATCATGATATCATCATCATCATCTTATCATGATATCATCATCATCATCATCTCATCATGATATCATCATCATCATCATCATCTCATCATGATATCATCATCATCATCTTATCATGATATCATCATCATCATCATCTCATCATGATATCATCATCTCATCATGATATCATCATCTTGATATCATCAACATCATCTCATCATGATATCATCATCATCATCATCATCATCTCATCATGCTATCACAATCATCATCTCATCATGATATCATCATCATCTCATCATGATATCAACATCATCAACATCATCTCAACATGATATCAACATCATCATCTCATCATGCTATCATTATCATCATCTCATCATGACATCATCATCATGATATCATCATCATCATCGTCTTCTCATCATGCTATCATTATCATCATCTCATCATGATATCATCATCATGATATCATCATCATCATCGTCTTCTCATCATGATATCATCATCATCATCATCTCATCATGATATCATCCTCATCATCATCATCATCATCATCATCATCATCATCATCATCATCATCATCATCATCATCATCTCATCATGATATCATCATCTTCTCATCATGATATCATCATCATCATCTCATCATGATATCATCATCATCATCATCATCTCATCATGATATCATCATCATGAAATCATCATCATCTCATCATGATATTATCATCATCTCATCATGATATCATCAACATGATATCATCATCATCATCATCATCTCATTATGATATCATCATCATGATATCATCATCATGATATCATCATCATCATCATCTCATCATGATATCATCATCATCATCATCATCATCATCAACATCATCATCATCTCATCATGATATCATCAACATCATCTCATCATGATATCATCATCATCATCATCATCTCATCATGATATCATCATCATCATCATCATCATCATCATCATGATATCATCATCATCTCATCATGATATCATCATCATCATCATCATCTCAACATGATATCATCATTATGATATCATCATCATCTCATCATGATATCATCATCATGATATCATCATCATGATATCATCATCATGATAGTATCATCATCCCATCATGCTATCATTATCATCATATCATCATCATATCAACATCATTATATCATCATCATCCTCATCATCATCATCATCATCATCATCTCATCATCATGATATCATCATCATCATCATCATCATCATCATCTCATCATCATGATATCATCATTATCATGATATCATCATCATCTCATCATGATATCATCATCATCTCATCATGATATCATCATCATCATCATCATCATCATCTCATCATGATATCATCATCATCTCATCATGATAT
This sequence comes from Pelodytes ibericus, assembly GCA_036172795.1. Lineage (NCBI taxonomy): Eukaryota > Metazoa > Chordata > Amphibia > Anura > Pelodytidae > Pelodytes > Pelodytes ibericus. The sequence goes on along the minus strand of CM069867.1, from coordinate 34,008,541 downwards.
CATCATCATGATATCATCATCATCTCATCATGATATCATCATCATGATATCATCATCATCATCTCATCATGATATCATCATCATCATCATCATCATCATCTCATCATGATATCATCATCATGATATCATCATCATCATCTCATCATGATATCATCATCATGATATCATCATCATCATCTCATCATGATATTATCATCATGATATCATCATCATCATCATCATCATCTCATCATGATATCATCATCATCATCATCATCATCAACATCATCTCATCATGATATCATCAACATCATCTCATCATGATATCATCAACATCATCTCATCATGATATCATCATCATCATCTCATCATGATATCATCATCATCATCATCATCTCATCATGATATCATCATCATCATCTCATCATGATATCATCATCATCATCATCTCATCATGATATCTTCATCTCATCATGATATCATCATCTTGATATCATCAACATCATCTCATCATGATATCATCATCATCATCATCATCATCTCATCATGCTATCACAATCATCATCTCATCATGATATCATCATCATCTCATCATGATATCAACATCATCAACATCATCTCAACATGATATCAACATCATCATCTCATCATGCTATCATTATCATCATCTCATCATGATATCATCATCATGATATCATCATCATCATCGTCTTCTCATCATGATATCATCATCATCATCATCATCTCATCATGATATCATCATCATCATCATCATCATCATCATCATAATCATCATCATCATCATCTCATCATGCTATCTCTATCAATATCTCATCATGTTATCATCATCATGATATCATCATCTCATCATGCTATCACTATCATCATCTCATCATGATATCATCATCATGATATCATCATCATCATCCCCTTATGATATCATCATCATGATATCATCATCATCATCATCATCATCATCAACATCTCATCATGATATCATCATCATCTCATCATGATATCATCATCATGATATCATCATCATGATATCATCATCATGATATCATCATCATCATCATCTCATCATGATATCATCATCATCATCATCATCATCATGATATCATCATCATGATATCATCATCATGATATCATCATCATGATATCATCATCATCATCATCTCATCATGATATCATCATCATCATCATCATCATCATCATGATATCATCATCATGATATCATCATCATCTCATCATGATATCATCATCATGATATCATCATCATCTCATCATGATATCATCATCATGATATCATCATCATCATCTCATCATGATATCATCATCATCATCATCATCTCATCATGATATCATCATCATGATATCATCATCATGATATAATCATCATCATCATCATCTCATCATGATATCATCATCATCATCATCATCATCATCATCATCATCATGATATCATCATCATGATATCATCATCATCTCATCATGATATCATCATCATGATATCATCATCATGATATCATCATCATCATCTCATCATGATATCATCATCATCATCATCATCATCATCATCATGATATCATAATCATGATATCATCATCATCTCATCATGATATCATCATCATGATATCATCATCATCTCATCATGATATCATCATCATGATATCATCATCATCATCATCATCTCATCATGATATCATCATCATCATCATCATCATCATGATATCATCATCATGATATCATCATGATATCATCATCATGATGTCATCATCATGATATCATCATCATGATATCATCATCATAATCATCATCTCATCATGATATCATCATCATCATCATCATCATCATCATCATCATCATCATCATGATATCATCATCATCTCATCATGATATCATCATCATCATCTCATCATGATATCATCATCATCATCATCATCATGATATTATCATCATCATGATATCATCATCATCATCATCATCTCATCATGATATCATCATCATCATCATCATCTCATCATGATATCATCATCATCATCATCATCATCATCATCATCAACATCATCATCATCTCATCATGATATGATAAACATCATCTCATCATGATATCATCATCATCATCTCATCATGATATCATCATCATCATCATCATCATCATCATCATCATCAACATCATCTCATCATGATATCATCATCATGATATCATCATCATCATCCCCTTATGATATCATCATCATGATATCATCATCATCATCATCATCATCTCATCATAATATCATCATCATCTCATCATGATATCATCATCATGATATCATCATCATGATATCATCATCATCATCATCTCATCATGATATCATCATCATCATCATCATCATCATCATCATCATCATCATCATCATCATCATGATATCATCATCATGATATCATCATCATCTCATCATGATATCATCATCATGATATCATCATAATGATATCATCATCATCATCATCTCATCATGATATCATCATCATCATCATCATCATCATCATCATCATCATCTCATCATGATATCATCATCATGATATCATCATCATCATCATCATCTCATCATGATATCATCATAATCATCATCATCATCATCATCATCATCATCATCATCATGATATCATCATCATGATATCATCATCATCTCATCATGATATCATCATCATGATATCATCATCATGATATCATCATCATCATCATCATCATGATATCATCATCATGATATCATCATCATCTCATCATGATATCATCATCATGATATCATCATCATGATATCATCACCATGATATCATCATCATGATATCATCATCATCATCATCATCATCATGATATCATCATCATGATATCATCATCATCTCATCATGATATCATCATCATGATATCATCATCATGATATCATCATCATCATCATCATCATGATATCATCATCATGATATCATCATCATCTCATCATGATATCATCATCATGATATCATCATCATGATATCATCATCATGATATCATCATCATGATATCATCATCATGATATCATCATCATGATATCATCATCATCATCATCTCATCATGATATCATCATCATCATCATCATCATCATCATCATCATCATCATCATGATATCATAATCATGATATCATCATCATCTCATCATGATATCATCATCATGATATCATCATCATCATCTCATCATGATATCATCATCATGATATCATCATCATCATCTCATCATGATATCATCATCATCATCATCATCATCATCATCATCATCATCATCATCTCATCATGATATCATCATCATGATATCATCATCATCATCTCATTATGATATCATCATCATGATATCATCATCATGATATCATCATCATCATCATCATCATGATATTATCATCATCATGATATCATCATCATCATCATCATCTCATCATGATATCATCATCATCATCATCATCTCATCATGATATCAATCATCATCATCTCATCATGATATCATCAACATCATCTCATCATGATATCATCATCATCATCTCATCATGATATCATCATCATCATCATCAACAACATCATCTCATCATGATATCATCATCATGATATCATCATCATCATCCCCTTATGATATCATCATCATGATATCATCATCATCATCATCATCATCATCAACATCTCATCATGATATCATCATCATCTCATCATGATATCATCATCATGATATCATCATCATGATATCATCATCATGATATCATCATCATCATCATCTCATCATGATATCATCATCATCATCATCATCATCATGATATCATCATCATGATATCATCATCATGATATCATCATCATGATATCATCATCATCATCATCTCATCATGATATCATCATCATCATCATCATCATCATCATCATGATATCATCATCATGATATCATCATCATCTCATCATGATATCATCATCATGATATCATCATCATCTCATCATGATATCATCATCATGATATCATCATCATGATATCATCATCATCATCTCATCATGATATCATCATCATCATCTCATCATGATATCATCATCATCATCATCATCATCTCATCATGATATCATCATCATGATATCATCATCATGATATCATCATCATCATCATCATCTCATCATGATATCATCATCATCATCATCATCATCATCATCATCATCATCATCATGATATCATCATCATGATATCATCATCATCTCATCATGATATCATCATCATGATATCATCATCATGATATCATCATCATGATATCATCATCATCATCATCTCATCATGATATCATCATCATCATCATCATCATCATCATCAACATCATGATATCATAATCATGATATCATCATCATCTCATCATGATATCATCATCATGATATCATCATCATCTCATCATGATATCATCATCATGATATCATCATCATCATCATCATCTCATCATGATATCATCATCATCATCATCATCATCATGATATCATCATCATGATGTCATCATCATCATCATCTCATCATGATATCATCATCATCATCATCATCATCATCATCATCATCATCATCATGATATCATCATCATCTCATCATGATATCATCATCATCATCTCATCATGATATCATCATCATCATCATCATCATCATCATCATCATCATCATCATCTCATCATGATATCATCATCATGATATCATCATCATCATCATCTCATCATGATATCATCATCATCATCATCATCATCATCATGATATCATCATCATCTCATCATGATATCATCATCATCTCATCATGATATCATCATCATGATATCATCATCATGATATCATCATCATCATCATCTCATCATGATATCATCATCATCATCATGATATCATCATCATGATATCATCATCATCTCATCATGATATCATCATCATCTCATCATGATATCATCATCATGATATCATCATCATCATCATCTCATCATGATATCATCATCATCATCATCTCATCATGATATCATCATCATCATCATCTCATCATGATATCATCATCATGATATCATCATCATCATCTCATCATGATATCATCATCATGATATCATCATCATCTCATCATGATATCATCATCATGATATCATCATCATCATCATCATCATCTCATCATGATATTATCATCATCATGATATCATCATCATTATCATCATCTCATCATGATATCATCATCACCATCATGATCATCATCATCATCATCATCATCTCATCATGATATCATCATCATCATCATCATCATCATCATCATCGTCATCATCATCATCTCATCATGCTATCACTAACATCATCTCATGATGATATCATCATCTTGATATCATCAACATCATCTCATCATGATATCATCATCATCATCATCAACTCATCATGCTATCACAATCATCATATCATCATGATATCATCATCATCTCATCATGATATCAACATCATCAACATCATCTCATCATGATATCAACATCATCATATCATCATGCTATCATTATCATAATCTCATCATGATATCATCATCATCATCGTCTTCTCATCATGATATCATCATCATCATCATCATCTCATCATGATATCATCATCATCATCATCATCATCTCATCATGATATCATCATCATCTCATTATGATATCATCATCATCATCATCATCATCATCATCATCATCATCATCATCTCATCTTGATATCATCATCATGATATCATCATCTCATCATGCTTTCATTATCATCATCTCATCATGATATCATCATCATCATCATCTCATTATGATATCATCATCATCATCATCATCATCATCATCTCATCATGATATCATCATTATGATATCATCATCATCTCATCATGATATCATCATCATCTCATCATGATATCATCATCATGATATCATCATCTCATCATGATATCATCATCATCTCATCATGATATCATCATCATGATATCATCATCCCATCATGCTATCATTATCATCATATCATCATCATATCAACATCATTATATCATCATCATCCTCATCATCATCATCATCATCATCATCATCTCATCATCATGATATCATCATCATCATCATCATCATCATCATCATCATCATCATCATCTCATCATCATGATATCATCATTATCATGATATCATCATCATCTCATCATGATATCATCATCATCTCATCATGATATCATCATCATCATCATCATCATCATGATATCATCATCATCTCATCATGATATCATCATCATGATATCATCATCATCTCATCATGATATCATCATCATGATATCATCATCATCTCATCATGATATCATCATCATCATCATCTCATCATGATATCATCATCATGATATCATCATCATCATCTCATCATGATATCATCATCATGATATCATCATCATCATCTCATCATGATATTATCATCATGATATCATCATCATCATCATCATCATCATCATCATCATCTCATCATGATATCATCATCATCATTATCATCATCATCAACATCATCTCATCATGATATCATCAACATCATCTCATCATGATATCATCAACATCATCTCATCATGATATCATCATCATCATCATCTCATCATGATATCATCATCATCATCTTATCATGATATCATCATCATCATCATCTCATCATGATATCATCATCATCATCATCATCATCTCATCATGATATCATCATCATCATCTTATCATGATATCATCATCATCATCATCTCATCATGATATCATCATCTCATCATGATATCATCATCTTGATATCATCAACATCATCTCATCATGATATCATCATCATCATCATCATCATCATCATCTCATCATGCTATCACAATCATCATCTCATCATGATATCATCATCATCTCATCATGATATCAACATCATCAACATCATCTCAACATGATATCAACATCATCATCTCATCATGCTATCATTATCATCATCTCATCATGACATCATCATCATGATATCATCATCATCATCGTCTTCTCATCATGCTATCATTATCATCATCTCATCATGATATCATCATCATGATATCATCATCATCATCGTCTTCTCATCATGATATCATCATCATCATCATCTCATCATGATATCATCCTCATCATCATCATCATCATCATCATCATCATCATCATCATCATCATCATCATCATCATCTCATCATGATATCATCATCATCTCATTATGATATCATCGTCATCATCTCATCTTGATATCATCATCATGATATCATCATCATCGTCTTCTCATCATGATATCATCATCATCATCTCATCATGATATCATCATCATCATCATCATCATCTCATCATGATATCATCATCATGAAATCATCATCATCTCATCATGATATTATCATCATCTCATCATGATATCATCAACATGATATCATCATCATCTCATTATGATATCATCGTCATCATCTCATTATGATATCATCATCATGATATCATCATCATCGTCTTCTCATCATGATATCATCATCATCATCTCATCATGATATCATCATCATCATCATCATCTCATCATGATATCATCATCATGAAATCATCATCATCTCATCATGATATTATCATCATCTCATCATGATATCATCAACATGATATCATCATCATCATCATCATCTCATTATGATATCATCATCATGATATCATCATCATGATATCATCATCATCATCATCTCATCATGATATCATCATCATCATCATCATCATCATCAACATCATCATCATCTCATCATGATATCATCAACATCATCTCATCATGATATCATCATCATCATCATCATCTCATCATGATATCATCATCATCATCATCATCATCATCATCATGATATCATCATCATCTCATCATGATATCATCATCATCATCATCATCTCAACATGATATCATCATTATGATATCATCATCATCTCATCATGATATCATCATCATGATATCATCATCATGATATCATCATCATGATAGTATCATCATCCCATCATGCTATCATTATCATCATATCATCATCATATCAACATCATTATATCATCATCATCCTCATCATCATCATCATCATCATCATCTCATCATCATGATATCATCATCATCATCATCATCATCATCATCTCATCATCATGATATCATCATTATCATGATATCATCATCATCTCATCATGATATCATCATCATCTCATCATGATATCATCATCATCATCATCATCATCATCATCTCATCATGATATCATCATCATCTCATCATGATATCATCATCATGATATCATCATCATCTCATCATGATATCATCATCATGATATCATCATCATCATCTCATCATGATATCATCATCATCATCATCATCATCTCATCATGATATCATCATCATGATATCATCATCATCATCTCATCATGATATCATCATCATGATATCATCATCATCATCTCATCATGATATTATCATCATGATATCATCATCATCATCATCATCATCATCTCATCATGATATCATCATCATCATCATCATCATCATCAACATCATCTCATCATGATATCATCAACATCATCTCATCATGATATCATCAACATCATCTCATCATGATATCATCATCATCATCTCATCATGATATCATCATCATCATCATCATCTCATCATGATATCATCATCATCATCTCATCATGATATCATCATCATCATCATCTCATCATGATATCTTCATCTCATCATGATATCATCATCTTGATATCATCAACATCATCTCATCATGATATCATCATCATCATCATCATCATCTCATCATGCTATCACAATCATCATCTCATCATGATATCATCATCATCTCATCATGATATCAACATCATCAACATCATCTCAACATGATATCAACATCATCATCTCATCATGCTATCATTATCATCATCTCATCATGATATCATCATCATGATATCATCATCATCATCGTCTTCTCATCATGATATCATCATCATCATCATCATCATCTCATCATGATATCATCATCATCATCATCATCATCATCATCATCTCATCATGCTATCTCTATCAATATCTCATCATGTTATCATCATCATGATATCATCATCTCATCATGCTATCACTATCATCATCTCATCATGATATCATCATCATGATATCATCATCATCATCATCATCTCATCATGATATCATCATCATGATATCATCATCATCATCTCATCATAATAGCATCATCATCATCTCATCATGATATCATCATCAACAATCTCATCATGATATCATCATCATCATCATCATCATCATGCTATCATTATCATCATCTCATCATGATATCATCATCATCGTCATCATCTCATCATCATCTCATCATGATATCATCATCATCATCTCATCATGATATCATCATCATCATCTCATCATGATATCATCATCATGATATCATCATCATCTCTTCATGATATCATCATCATGATATCATCATTATGATATCATCATCTCATCATGATATCATCTTCATCATCATCATCTCATCATGATATCATCATCATCATCATTCACATCATCATCTCATCATGATATCATCATCATCATCATCATCATCATCATCATCATCATCTCATCATGCTATCACTATCATCATCTCATCATGTTAGCATCATCATGATATCATCATCTCATCATGAGATCATCATCATGATATCATCATCATCATCTCATTATGCAATCACTATCATCATCTCATCATGATATCATCATCATGATATCATCATCATCATCATCTCATCATGATATCATCATCATGATATCATCATCATCATCATCTCATCATGATATTATCATCATGATATCATCATCATCTTCATGATATCATCATCATCATCTCATCATGATATCATCATCATCATCATCATTATATCATCATCATCATCTAATCATGCTATCATTATTATCAACTCATTATGATATCATCATCATGATATCATCATCATCATCATCTCATCATGATACCATCATCTCATCATGATATCATCATCATCATCTCATCATGCTATCATTCTCATCATCTCATCATGATATCATCGTCATCTCATCATGATATCATCATCATCATCATCTCATCATAATATCATCATCATCATCTCATCATCATCATCATCATCATCATCATCATCATCATCTCATCATGATATCATCGTCATCTCATCATGATATCATCATCATCATCATCATCTCATCATGATATCATCATCATCATCTCATCATCATCATCATCATCATCATCATCATCTCATCATGATATCATCATCATCATCTCATCATGCTATCACTATCATCATCTCATCATGATATCATCATCATCATCATCATGATATCATCATCATCATCATCATCATCATCATCATCTCATAATGATATCATCATCATCTCATCATGATATCATCATCATCATCATCATCATCATCATCTAATCATGCTATCATTATCATCATCTCATTCTGATATCATCATCATGATATCATCATCATCATCATCATCTCATCATGATACCATCATCTCATCATGATATCATCATCATCATCTCATCATGCTATCATTATCATCATCTCATCATGATATCATCGTCATCTTATCATGATATCATCATCATCATCATCTCATCATGATATCATCATCATCATCATCTCATCATCATCATCATCATCTCATCATGATATCATCATCATCATCATCTCATCATGATATCATCATCATCATCTCATCATCATCATCATCATCATCATCATCATCTCATCATGATATCATCGTCATCATCATCATCTAATCATGCTATCATTATCATCAACTCATTATGATATCATCATCATGATATCATCATCATCATCATCTCATCATGATACCATCATCTCATCATGATATCATCATCATCATCTCATCATGCTATCATTATCATCATCTCATCATGATATCATCGTCATCTCATCATGATATCATCATCATCATCATCATCTCATCATGATATCATCATCATCATCTCATCATCATCATCATCATCATCATCATCATCATCATCATCATCTAATCATGCTATCATTATCATCAACTCATTATGATATCATCATCATGATATCATCATCATCATCATCTCATCATGATACCATCATCTCATCATGATATCATCATCATCATCTCATCATGCTATCATTATCATCATCTCATCATGATATCATCGTCATCTTATCATGATATCATCATCATCATCATCTCATCATGATATCATCATCATCATCTCATCATCATCATCATCATCATCATCATCATCATCATCATCATCTCATCATGATATCATCGTCATCTCATCATGATATCATCATCATCATCATCTCATCATGATATCATCATCATCATCATCTCATCATGATATCATCATCATCATCATCTCATCATGATATCGTCATCATCATCATCTCATCATGATATCATCATCATCATCATCTCATCATGATATCATCATCATCATCATCATCATCATCATCATCATCTCATCATGCTATCTCTATCAATATCTCATCATGTTATCATCATCATGATATCATCATCTCATCATGCTATCACTATCATCATCTCATCATGATATCATCATCATGATATCATCATCATCATCATCTCATCATGATATCATCATCATGATATCATCATCATCATCTCATCATAATATCATCATCATCATCTCATCATGATATCATCATCAACAATCTCATCATGATATCATCATCATCATCATCATCATCATGCTATCATTATCATCATCTCATCATGATATCATCATCATCTCTTCATGATATCATCATCATGATATCATCATTATGATATCATCATCTCATCATGATATCATCTTCATCATCATCATCTCATCATGATATCATCATCATCATCATTCACATCATCATCTCATCATGATATCATCATCATCATCATCATCATCATCATCATCATCATCATCTCATCATGCTATCACTATCATCATCTCATCATGATATCATCATCATGATATCATCATCATCATCATCATCATCATCTCATCATGATATCATCATGATATCATCATCATCATCATCATCATCATCTCATCATGATATCATCATCATCTCATCATGATATCATCATCATCATCATCATCATCATCTCATCATGATATCATCATCATCATCATCTCATCATGATATCATCATCATCATGATATCATCATCATGATATCATCATCATCATCATCTCATCATCATCTCATCATGATAGCATCATCATCTCATCATGATATCATCATCATGATAACATCATCTCATCATGATATCATCATCATCATCATCATCATCATCATCATCTCATCATGCTATCACTATCATCATCTCATCATGATATCATCATCATGATATCATCATCATCATCATCATCATCATCTCATCATGATATCATCATGATATCATCATCATCATCATCATCATCTCATCATGATATCATCATCATCTCATCATGATATCATCATCATCATCATCATCATCATCTCATCATGATATCATCATCATCATGATATCATCATCATGATATCATCATCATCATCATCTCATCATCATCTCATCATGATAGCATCATCATCTCATCATGATATCATCATCATGATAACATCATCTCATCATGATAACATCATCATCATCTCATCATGATATCATCATCATCTCATCATTATATCATCATCATCTCATCATGATATCATCATCATGATATCATCATCTCATTATGATATCATCATCATCATCATGATCATCATCTCATCATCACCATCATTATCTCATCATGCTATCGTTATCATCATCTCATCATGATATCATCATCATGATATCATCATCATCATCATCTCATCATGATATCATCATCATCATCTCATCATGATATTATAGAAACATAGAAACATAGAATGTGTCGGCAGATAAGAACCATTCGGTCCATCTAGTCTGCCCAATCTCCCGGTCTTATAGCTAGGATAGCATCATCATCATCATCATCATCATCATCATCATCATCATCATCATCATCATCATCATCTCATCATGATCTCATCATCATCTCATTATGATATCATCATCATCATCTCATCATGATATCATCATCATCATCATCATCATCATCTCATCATGATATCATCATCATCATCATCATCTTCATCATCATCTCATCATGATATCATCATCATGATATCATCATCATTATCTCATCATGATCTCATCATCATGATCTCATCATCATGATCTCATCATCATGATCTCATCATCATGATATCATCATCATCATCATCATCATCATCATCATCATCATCATCAGCTAATCATGATATTATCATCATCATCATCATCATCATCATGATATCTTCATCATGATATCATCATCATCATCTCATCATCATCATCTCATCATGATATCATCATCATCATTATCTCATCATGATATCATCATCATCTCATCATGATATCATCATCATCATCTCATCATGATATCATCATCATCATCATCATCTCATCATGATATCATCATCTCATCATGATATCATCATCATCATCATCATCATCATCTCATCAAGCTATCACTATCATCATCTCATCATGATATCATCATCATGATATCATCATCATGATATCATCATCATGATATCATCATCATGATATCATCATGATATCATCATCATCATCATCATCTCATCATGATATCATCATCATCATCATCATCATCTCATTATGATATCATCATCATAATCAACATCATCATCTCATCATGCTATCACTATCCTCATCTCATCATGATAGCATCATCATGATATCATCATCATGATATCATCATCATGATATCATCATCATGATATCATCATAATCATCATCTCATCATGATATCATCATCATCTCATTATGATATCATCATCATCATCATCATCATCATCATCATCATCATCATCTCATCATGATATCATCATCATCATCATCATCATCATCTCATCATGATATCATCATCATCATCATCATCTAATCATGATATCATCATCATCATCTCATCATGATATCATCATCATCTCATCATGATATCATCATCATCATCTCATCATGATATCATCATCATCATAATCATCATCATCTCATCATGATATCATCATCATCATCTCATCATGATATCATCATCATCATCTCATCACGATATCATCATCATCATCTCATCATGATATCATCCTCATCATCATCATCATCATCATCTCATCATGATATCATCATTATGATATAATCTCATCATGATATCATCATCATGATATCATCATCATTATCTCATCATGATATCATCATCATCATCATCATCATCATGATATCATCATCATCATCATCATCTCATCACGATATCATCATCATCATCTCATCCTGATATCATCCTCATAATCATCATCATCATCATCTCAACATCATTATCATCATCATCTCATCATGATATCATCATCATCATCATCATCATCTCATCATGA
>CM069867.1:33976502-33986502 GCA_036172795.1 Pelodytes ibericus | reverse complement strand
TCATCATCATCATCATCATCATCATCATCATCATCATCATGATATCATCATCATCTCATCATGATATCATCATCATCATCTCATCATGATATCATCATCATCATCATCATCATCATCATCATCATCATCATCATCATCTCATCATGATATCATCATCATGATATCATCATCATCATCATCTCATCATGATATCATCATCATCATCATCATCATCATCATGATATCATCATCATCTCATCATGATATCATCATCATCTCATCATGATATCATCATCATGATATCATCATCATGATATCATCATCATCATCATCTCATCATGATATCATCATCATCATCATGATATCATCATCATGATATCATCATCATCTCATCATGATATCATCATCATCTCATCATGATATCATCATCATGATATCATCATCATCATCATCTCATCATGATATCATCATCATCATCATCTCATCATGATATCATCATCATCATCATCTCATCATGATATCATCATCATGATATCATCATCATCATCTCATCATGATATCATCATCATGATATCATCATCATCTCATCATGATATCATCATCATGATATCATCATCATCATCATCATCATCTCATCATGATATTATCATCATCATGATATCATCATCATTATCATCATCTCATCATGATATCATCATCACCATCATGATCATCATCATCATCATCATCATCTCATCATGATATCATCATCATCATCATCATCATCATCATCATCGTCATCATCATCATCTCATCATGCTATCACTAACATCATCTCATGATGATATCATCATCTTGATATCATCAACATCATCTCATCATGATATCATCATCATCATCATCAACTCATCATGCTATCACAATCATCATATCATCATGATATCATCATCATCTCATCATGATATCAACATCATCAACATCATCTCATCATGATATCAACATCATCATATCATCATGCTATCATTATCATAATCTCATCATGATATCATCATCATCATCATCGTCTTCTCATCATGATATCATCATCATCATCATCATCTCATCATGATATCATCATCATCATCATCATCATCTCATCATGATATCATCATCATCTCATTATGATATCATCATCATCATCATCATCATCATCATCATCATCATCATCTCATCTTGATATCATCATCATGATATCATCATCTCATCATGCTTTCATTATCATCATCTCATCATGATATCATCATCATCATCATCTCATTATGATATCATCATCATCATCATCATCATCATCATCTCATCATGATATCATCATTATGATATCATCATCATCTCATCATGATATCATCATCATCTCATCATGATATCATCATCATGATATCATCATCTCATCATGATATCATCATCATCTCATCATGATATCATCATCATGATATCATCATCCCATCATGCTATCATTATCATCATATCATCATCATATCAACATCATTATATCATCATCATCCTCATCATCATCATCATCATCATCATCTCATCATCATGATATCATCATCATCATCATCATCATCATCATCATCATCATCATCATCTCATCATCATGATATCATCATTATCATGATATCATCATCATCTCATCATGATATCATCATCATCTCATCATGATATCATCATCATCATCATCATCATCATGATATCATCATCATCTCATCATGATATCATCATCATGATATCATCATCATCTCATCATGATATCATCATCATGATATCATCATCATCTCATCATGATATCATCATCATCATCATCTCATCATGATATCATCATCATGATATCATCATCATCATCTCATCATGATATCATCATCATGATATCATCATCATCATCTCATCATGATATTATCATCATGATATCATCATCATCATCATCATCATCATCATCATCATCTCATCATGATATCATCATCATCATTATCATCATCATCAACATCATCTCATCATGATATCATCAACATCATCTCATCATGATATCATCAACATCATCTCATCATGATATCATCATCATCATCATCTCATCATGATATCATCATCATCATCTTATCATGATATCATCATCATCATCATCTCATCATGATATCATCATCATCATCATCATCATCTCATCATGATATCATCATCATCATCTTATCATGATATCATCATCATCATCATCTCATCATGATATCATCATCTCATCATGATATCATCATCTTGATATCATCAACATCATCTCATCATGATATCATCATCATCATCATCATCATCATCATCTCATCATGCTATCACAATCATCATCTCATCATGATATCATCATCATCTCATCATGATATCAACATCATCAACATCATCTCAACATGATATCAACATCATCATCTCATCATGCTATCATTATCATCATCTCATCATGACATCATCATCATGATATCATCATCATCATCGTCTTCTCATCATGCTATCATTATCATCATCTCATCATGATATCATCATCATGATATCATCATCATCATCGTCTTCTCATCATGATATCATCATCATCATCATCTCATCATGATATCATCCTCATCATCATCATCATCATCATCATCATCATCATCATCATCATCATCATCATCATCATCTCATCATGATATCATCATCATCTCATTATGATATCATCGTCATCATCTCATCTTGATATCATCATCATGATATCATCATCATCGTCTTCTCATCATGATATCATCATCATCATCTCATCATGATATCATCATCATCATCATCATCATCTCATCATGATATCATCATCATGAAATCATCATCATCTCATCATGATATTATCATCATCTCATCATGATATCATCAACATGATATCATCATCATCTCATTATGATATCATCGTCATCATCTCATTATGATATCATCATCATGATATCATCATCATCGTCTTCTCATCATGATATCATCATCATCATCTCATCATGATATCATCATCATCATCATCATCTCATCATGATATCATCATCATGAAATCATCATCATCTCATCATGATATTATCATCATCTCATCATGATATCATCAACATGATATCATCATCATCATCATCATCTCATTATGATATCATCATCATGATATCATCATCATGATATCATCATCATCATCATCTCATCATGATATCATCATCATCATCATCATCATCATCAACATCATCATCATCTCATCATGATATCATCAACATCATCTCATCATGATATCATCATCATCATCATCATCTCATCATGATATCATCATCATCATCATCATCATCATCATCATGATATCATCATCATCTCATCATGATATCATCATCATCATCATCATCTCAACATGATATCATCATTATGATATCATCATCATCTCATCATGATATCATCATCATGATATCATCATCATGATATCATCATCATGATAGTATCATCATCCCATCATGCTATCATTATCATCATATCATCATCATATCAACATCATTATATCATCATCATCCTCATCATCATCATCATCATCATCATCTCATCATCATGATATCATCATCATCATCATCATCATCATCATCTCATCATCATGATATCATCATTATCATGATATCATCATCATCTCATCATGATATCATCATCATCTCATCATGATATCATCATCATCATCATCATCTCATCATGATATCATCATCATCTCATCATGATATCATCATCATGATATCATCATCATCTCATCATGATATCATCATCATGATATCATCATCATCATCTCATCATGATATCATCATCATCATCATCATCATCTCATCATGATATCATCATCATGATATCATCATCATCATCTCATCATGATATCATCATCATGATATCATCATCATCATCTCATCATGATATTATCATCATGATATCATCATCATCATCATCATCATCATCTCATCATGATATCATCATCATCATCATCATCATCATCAACATCATCTCATCATGATATCATCAACATCATCTCATCATGATATCATCAACATCATCTCATCATGATATCATCATCATCATCTCATCATGATATCATCATCATCATCATCATCTCATCATGATATCATCATCATCATCTCATCATGATATCATCATCATCATCATCTCATCATGATATCTTCATCTCATCATGATATCATCATCTTGATATCATCAACATCATCTCATCATGATATCATCATCATCATCATCATCATCTCATCATGCTATCACAATCATCATCTCATCATGATATCATCATCATCTCATCATGATATCAACATCATCAACATCATCTCAACATGATATCAACATCATCATCTCATCATGCTATCATTATCATCATCTCATCATGATATCATCATCATGATATCATCATCATCATCGTCTTCTCATCATGATATCATCATCATCATCATCATCATCTCATCATGATATCATCATCATCATCATCATCATCATCATCATCTCATCATGCTATCTCTATCAATATCTCATCATGTTATCATCATCATGATATCATCATCTCATCATGCTATCACTATCATCATCTCATCATGATATCATCATCATGATATCATCATCATCATCATCATCTCATCATGATATCATCATCATGATATCATCATCATCATCTCATCATAATAGCATCATCATCATCTCATCATGATATCATCATCAACAATCTCATCATGATATCATCATCATCATCATCATCATCATGCTATCATTATCATCATCTCATCATGATATCATCATCATCGTCATCATCTCATCATCATCTCATCATGATATCATCATCATCATCTCATCATGATATCATCATCATCATCTCATCATGATATCATCATCATCTCTTCATGATATCATCATCATGATATCATCATTATGATATCATCATCTCATCATGATATCATCTTCATCATCATCATCTCATCATGATATCATCATCATCATCATTCACATCATCATCTCATCATGATATCATCATCATCATCATCATCATCATCATCATCATCATCATCATCTCATCATGCTATCACTATCATCATCTCATCATGTTAGCATCATCATGATATCATCATCTCATCATGAGATCATCATCATGATATCATCATCATCATCTCATTATGCAATCACTATCATCATCTCATCATGATATCATCATCATGATATCATCATCATCATCATCTCATCATGATATCATCATCATGATATCATCATCATCATCATCTCATCATGATATTATCATCATGATATCATCATCATCTTCATGATATCATCATCATCATCTCATCATGATATCATCATCATCATCATCATTATATCATCATCATCATCTAATCATGCTATCATTATTATCAACTCATTATGATATCATCATCATGATATCATCATCATCATCATCTCATCATGATACCATCATCTCATCATGATATCATCATCATCATCTCATCATGCTATCATTCTCATCATCTCATCATGATATCATCGTCATCTCATCATGATATCATCATCATCATCATCTCATCATAATATCATCATCATCATCTCATCATCATCATCATCATCATCATCATCATCATCATCATCTCATCATGATATCATCGTCATCTCATCATGATATCATCATCATCATCATCATCTCATCATGATATCATCATCATCATCTCATCATCATCATCATCATCATCATCATCATCTCATCATGATATCATCATCATCATCTCATCATGCTATCACTATCATCATCTCATCATGATATCATCATCATCATCATCATGATATCATCATCATCATCATCATCATCATCATCTCATAATGATATCATCATCATCTCATCATGATATCATCATCATCATCATCATCATCATCATCTAATCATGCTATCATTATCATCATCTCATTCTGATATCATCATCATGATATCATCATCATCATCATCATCTCATCATGATACCATCATCTCATCATGATATCATCATCATCATCTCATCATGCTATCATTATCATCATCTCATCATGATATCATCGTCATCTTATCATGATATCATCATCATCATCATCTCATCATGATATCATCATCATCATCATCTCATCATCATCATCATCATCTCATCATGATATCATCATCATCATCATCTCATCATGATATCATCATCATCATCTCATCATCATCATCATCATCATCATCATCATCATCTCATCATGATATCATCGTCATCATCATCATCTAATCATGCTATCATTATCATCAACTCATTATGATATCATCATCATGATATCATCATCATCATCATCTCATCATGATACCATCATCTCATCATGATATCATCATCATCATCTCATCATGCTATCATTATCATCATCTCATCATGATATCATCGTCATCTCATCATGATATCATCATCATCATCATCATCTCATCATGATATCATCATCATCATCTCATCATCATCATCATCATCATCATCATCATCATCATCATCATCTAATCATGCTATCATTATCATCAACTCATTATGATATCATCATCATGATATCATCATCATCATCATCTCATCATGATACCATCATCTCATCATGATATCATCATCATCATCTCATCATGCTATCATTATCATCATCTCATCATGATATCATCGTCATCTTATCATGATATCATCATCATCATCATCTCATCATGATATCATCATCATCATCTCATCATCATCATCATCATCATCATCATCATCATCATCATCATCTCATCATGATATCATCGTCATCTCATCATGATATCATCATCATCATCATCTCATCATGATATCATCATCATCATCATCTCATCATGATATCATCATCATCATCATCTCATCATGATATCGTCATCATCATCATCTCATCATGATATCATCATCATCATCATCTCATCATGATATCATCATCATCATCATCATCATCATCATCATCATCTCATCATGCTATCTCTATCAATATCTCATCATGTTATCATCATCATGATATCATCATCTCATCATGCTATCACTATCATCATCTCATCATGATATCATCATCATGATATCATCATCATCATCATCTCATCATGATATCATCATCATGATATCATCATCATCATCTCATCATAATATCATCATCATCATCTCATCATGATATCATCATCAACAATCTCATCATGATATCATCATCATCATCATCATCATCATGCTATCATTATCATCATCTCATCATGATATCATCATCATCTCTTCATGATATCATCATCATGATATCATCATTATGATATCATCATCTCATCATGATATCATCTTCATCATCATCATCTCATCATGATATCATCATCATCATCATTCACATCATCATCTCATCATGATATCATCATCATCATCATCATCATCATCATCATCATCATCATCATCATCTCATCATGCTATCACTATCATCATCTCATCATGATATCATCATCATGATATCATCATCATCATCATCATCATCATCTCATCATGATATCATCATGATATCATCATCATCATCATCATCATCTCATCATGATATCATCATCATCTCATCATGATATCATCATCATCATCATCATCATCATCTCATCATGATATCATCATCATCATCATCTCATCATGATATCATCATCATCATGATATCATCATCATGATATCATCATCATCATCATCTCATCATCATCTCATCATGATAGCATCATCATCTCATCATGATATCATCATCATGATAACATCATCTCATCATGATATCATCATCATCATCATCATCATCATCATCATCTCATCATGCTATCACTATCATCATCTCATCATGATATCATCATCATGATATCATCATCATCATCATCATCATCATCTCATCATGATATCATCATGATATCATCATCATCATCATCATCATCTCATCATGATATCATCATCATCTCATCATGATATCATCATCATCATCATCATCATCATCTCATCATGATATCATCATCATCATGATATCATCATCATGATATCATCATCATCATCATCTCATCATCATCTCATCATGATAGCATCATCATCTCATCATGATATCATCATCATGATAACATCATCTCATCATGATAACATCATCATCATCTCATCATGATATCATCATCATCTCATCATTATATCATCATCATCTCATCATGATATCATCATCATGATATCATCATCTCATTATGATATCATCATCATCATCATGATCATCATCTCATCATCACCATCATTATCTCATCATGCTATCGTTATCATCATCTCATCATGATATCATCATCATGATATCATCATCATCATCATCTCATCATGATATCATCATCATCATCTCATCATGATATTATAGAAACATAGAAACATAGAATGTGTCGGCAGATAAGAACCATTCGGTCCATCTAGTCTGCCCAATCTCCCGGTCTTATAGCTAGGATAGCATCATCATCATCATCATCATCATCATCATCATCATCATCATCATCATCATCTCATCATGATCTCATCATCATCTCATTATGATATCATCATCATCATCTCATCATGATATCATCATCATCATCATCATCATCATCTCATCATGATATCATCATCATCATCATCATCTTCATCATCATCTCATCATGATATCATCATCATGATATCATCATCATTATCTCATCATGATCTCATCATCATGATCTCATCATCATGATCTCATCATCATGATCTCATCATCATGATATCATCATCATCATCATCATCATCATCATCATCATCATCATCATCAGCTAATCATGATATTATCATCATCATCATCATCATCATCATGATATCTTCATCATGATATCATCATCATCATCTCATCATCATCATCTCATCATGATATCATCATCATCATTATCTCATCATGATATCATCATCATCTCATCATGATATCATCATCATCATCTCATCATGATATCATCATCATCATCATCATCTCATCATGATATCATCATCTCATCATGATATCATCATCATCATCATCATCATCATCTCATCAAGCTATCACTATCATCATCTCATCATGATATCATCATCATGATATCATCATCATGATATCATCATCATGATATCATCATCATGATATCATCATGATATCATCATCATCATCATCATCTCATCATGATATCATCATCATCATCATCATCATCTCATTATGATATCATCATCATAATCAACATCATCATCTCATCATGCTATCACTATCCTCATCTCATCATGATAGCATCATCATGATATCATCATCATGATATCATCATCATGATATCATCATCATGATATCATCATAATCATCATCTCATCATGATATCATCATCATCTCATTATGATATCATCATCATCATCATCATCATCATCATCATCATCATCATCTCATCATGATATCATCATCATCATCATCATCATCATCTCATCATGATATCATCATCATCATCATCATCTAATCATGATATCATCATCATCATCTCATCATGATATCATCATCATCTCATCATGATATCATCATCATCATCTCATCATGATATCATCATCATCATAATCATCATCATCTCATCATGATATCATCATCATCATCTCATCATGATATCATCATCATCATCTCATCACGATATCATCATCATCATCTCATCATGATATCATCCTCATCATCATCATCATCATCATCTCATCATGATATCATCATTATGATATAATCTCATCATGATATCATCATCATGATATCATCATCATTATCTCATCATGATATCATCATCATCATCATCATCATCATGATATCATCATCATCATCATCATCTCATCACGATATCATCATCATCATCTCATCATGATATCATCCTCATAATCATCATCATCATCATCTCAACATCATTATCATCATCATCTCATCATGATATCATCATCATCATCATCATCATCTCATCATGATATCA
>CM069867.1:33879002-33969002 GCA_036172795.1 Pelodytes ibericus | reverse complement strand
CATGATATCATCATCATCATCTCATCATGATATCATCATCATCATCATCTCATCATGATATCATCATCATGATATCATCATCATCATGATATCATCATCATGATATCATCATCATCATCATCTCATCATAATATCATCATCATCATCTCATCATGATATCATCATCATCATCTCATCATGATATCATCATCATCATCTCATCATGATATCATCATCATCATCTCATCATGATATCATCATCATCATCATCATCTCATCATGATATCATAATCATGATATCATCATCATCATCATCATCTCATCATGATATCATCATCATCTCATCATGCTATCACTATCATCATCTCATCATGATATCATCATCATGATATCATCATCATGATATCATCATTATCTCATCATGATATCATCATCATGATATCATTATCATCATCATCTCATCATGATACCATCATCTCATCATGATATCATCATCATCATCTCATCATGCTATCACTATCATCTTCTCATCATGATATCATCATCATGATATCATCATTATCTCATCATGATATCATCATCATGATATCATCATCATCTCATCATGATATCATCACCATCATCATCATCATCATCTCATCATGATATCATCATCATCATCATCATCATCATCATCATCTCATCATCATATCATCATCATCATCATCATCATCTCATCATGATACCATCATCTCATCATGATATCATCATCATCATCATCATCATCATCATCTCATCATGCTATCACTATCATCATCTCATCATGATATCTTCATCATGATATCATCATTATCTCATTATGATATCATCATCATGAAATCATCATCATCATCATCATCATCATGAAATCATCATCATCATCATCATCATCATCATCATCATCATCATCTCATCATGATATCATCATCATCATCATCATCTCATCATGCTATAACTTACACCATCTCATCACGATATCATCATCATGATATCATCATCATCATCATCATCATCATCATGAAATCATCATCATCATCATTATCATCATCATCATCTCATCATGATATCATCATCATCATCATCATCTCATCATGCTATAACTTACACCATCTCATCATGATATCATCATCATGATATCATCATCATCTCATCATGATATCATCATCATGATATCATCATCATCATCTCATCATGCTACCATTATCATCATCTCATCATGGTATCATCATCATGATATCATCATCATCTCATCATGATATCATCATCATGATATCATCATCATCATCTCATCATGCTACCATTATCATCATCTCATCATGGTATCATCATCATCATCCACATCATCATCATCATCATCTCATCATGATATCATCATCTCATCATGATATCATCATCATCTCATCATGATATCATCATCATGATATCATCATCATCATCTCATCATAATATCATCATCATCATCTCATCATGATATCATCATCATCATCATTTCATCATGATATCATCATCATCTCATCATGATATCATCATCATCATCTCATCATGATATCATCATCATCATCATCTCATCATGATATCATCATCATCTCATCATGCTATCACTATCATCATCTCATCATGATATCATCATCATGATATCATCATTATCTCATCATGATATCATCATCATGATATCATCATTATCTCATCATGATATCATAATCATGATATCATCATCATCATCATCATCATCATCATCATCATCTCATCATGATATCATCATCATCATCTCATCATGATATCATCATCATCATCATCATCATCATCATCATCATCATCATCATCATCTCATCGTGCTATCACTTACATCATCTTATCATGATATCATCATCATGATATCATCATCATGATATCATCATCATGATATCATCATCATGATATCATCATCATCTCATCATGATATCGTCATCATGATATCATCATCATCATCTCATCATGCTACCATTATCATCATCTCATCATGGTATCATCATCATCATCTCATCATGCTACCATTATCATCATCTCATCATGGTATCATCATCATGATATCATCATAATAATCATCATCATCTCATCATGATATCATCATCTCATCATGATATCATCATCATCATCATCTCATCATGATATCATCATCATGATATCATCATCATCTCATCATGATATCATCATTATCATCATCTCATCATGATATCATAATCATCATCTCATCATGATATCATTATCATCATCTCATCATGATATCATAATCATCATCTCATCATGATATCATCATCATCATCATCATCATCATCATCATCATCATCATCATCATCATCATCATCATCTCATCATGATATCATCATCATCATCATCATCATCATCATCATCTCATCATGATATCATCATCATCATCTCATCATGATATCATCATCATCATCTCATCATGATATCATCATCATCTCATCATGATATCATCATCATGATATCATCATCATCTCATCATGCTACCATTATCATCATCTCATCATGGTATCATCATCATGATATCATCATCATCATCATCATCATCATCATCTCATCATGCTACCATTATCATCATCATCTCATCATGATATCATCATCATCATCATCATCATCTCATCATGCTATCACATACATCATCTCATCATGATATCATCATCATGATATCATCATCTCATCATGATATCATCATCATGATATCATCATCATCATCTCATCATGCTACCATTATCATCATCTCATCATGCTATCATCATCATGATATCATCATCATCATCATCTCATCATGATATATTCATCTCATCATGATATCATCATCATCATCTCATCATGCTACCATTATCATCATCTCATCATGCTATCATCATCATGATATCATCATCATCATCATCTCATCATGATATATTCATCTCATCATGATATCATCATCTCATCATGATATCATCATCATCATCTCATCATGATATCATCATCATCATCTCATCATGATATCATCATCATCATCATCATCATCATCATCTCATCATAATATCATCATCATCATCATCTCATCATGATATCATCATCATCATCTCATCATGATATCATCATCATCATCCTCATCTCATCATGATATCATCATCATCATCATCATCTCATCATGATATCATCATCATCATCTCATCATGATATCATCATCATCTCATCATGATATCATCATCATCATCTCATCATTATATCATCATCATCATCTCATCATGATATCATCATTATCATCATCTCATCATGATATCATCATCATGATATCATCATCATCATCATCATCATCATCATCATCTCATCATGATATCATCATCATCTCATCATGATATCATCATGATATCATCATCATCATCATCATCATCATCATCATCATCATCATCATCATCATCTCATCATGATACCATCATCTCATCATGATATCATCATCATCATCATCTCAGCATGCTATCACTATCATCATCTCATCATGATATCTTCATCATGATATCATCATTATCTCATTATGATATCATCATCATGATATAATCTCATCATGATATCATCATCATCATCTCATCATGCTATCACTATCATCATCTCATCATGCTATCACTATCATCATCTCATCATGATATCATCATCATCTCATCATTCTATCATTATCATCATCTCATCATGATATCATAATCATCATCATCTCATCATGATATCATCATCATCATCTCATCATGATATCATCATCATGATATCATCATCATCTCATCACGATATCATCATCATCATCTCATTATGATATCATCCTCATCATCATCATCATCATCTCATCATGATATCATCATTATGATATCATCTCATCACGATATCATCATCATCATCTCATCATGATATCATCCTCATCATCATCATCATCATCATCATCATCATCATCTCATCATGATATCATCATTATGATATAATCTCATCATGATATCATCATCATGATATCATCATCATTATCTCATCATGATTTCATCATCATCATCATCATCATGATATAATCATGATATCATAATCATCATCATCTCATCATGATATCATCATCATCTCATCAGGATATCTTCATCATGATATCATCATCATCATCATCTCAACATCATTATCATCATCATCTCATCATGCTATCATTATCATCATCATCATCATCATCATCATCATCATCATCTCATCATGATATCATCATCATCATCTCATCATCATATCATCATCATCATCATCATCTCATCATGATACCATCATCTCATCATGATATCATCATCATCATCTCATCATGATATCATCATCATCATCTCATCATCATATCATCATCATCATCATCTCATCATGATACCATCATCTCATCATGATATCATCATCATCATCATCTCATCATGCTATCACTATCATCATCTCATCATGATATCTTCATCATGATATCATCATTATCTCATTATGATATCATCATCATGAAATCATCATCATCATCATCATCATCATCATCATGAAATCATCATCATCATCATCATCATCATCATTATCTCATCATGATATCATCATCATCATCATCTCATCATGCTATAACTTACACCATCTCATCATGATATCATCATCATGATATCATCATCATCTCATCATGATATCATCATCATGATATCATCATCATCTCATCATGCTACCATTATCATCATCTCATCATGGTATCATCATCATGATATCATCATCATCATCATCATCATCTCATCATGATATCATCATCATCGTTATATCATCATCTCATCATGATCTCATCATCATCATCATCTCATCATGATATCATCATCATCATCATCATCTCATCATGATATCATAATCATGATATCATCATCATCATCATCATCTCATCATGGTATCATCATCATGATATCATCATCATCATCATCATCTCATCATGATATCATCATCATCATCTCATCATGATATCATCATCATCATCATCTCATCATGATATCATCATCATCATCATCTCATCATGCTATCATTATCATCATCTCATCATGATATCATCATCATGATATCATCATCATGATATCATCATCATCATCATCATCATCATCTCATCATGATATCATCACCATCATCATCATCTCATCATGATATCATCATCATCATCATCATCTCATCATGATACCATCATCTCATCATGATATCATCATCATCATCATCTTAGCATGCTATCACTATCATCATCTCATCATGATATCTTCATCATGATATCATCATCATCATCTCATCATGATATCATCATCATGATATCATCATCATCATCATCTCATCACGATATCATCATCATCATCTCATCATGATATCATCCTCATCATCATCATCATCATCATCATCTCATCATGATATCATCATTATGATATAATCTCATCATGATATCATCATCATGATATCATCATCATTATCTCATCATGATTTCATCATCATCATCATGATATAATCATGATATCATAATCATCATCATCTCATCATGATATCATCATCATCTCATCAGGATATCTTCATCATGATATCATCATCATCATCATCATCTCATCATGATATCATCATCATCATCTCATCATGATATCATCATCATCATCTCATCATTATATCATCATCATCATCTCATCATGATATCATCATCATCATCATCTCATCATGATATCATCACCATCATCATCTCATCATGATATCATCATCATCATCATCATCATCATCATCATCATCATCATCTCATCATGATACCATCATCTCATCATGATATCATCATCATCATCTCATCATGCTATCACTTACATCATCTCATCATGATATCATCATCATCTCATAATGATATCATCATCATGATATCATCATCATCATCATCATCATCATCATCATCATCTCATCATGCTACCATTATCATCATCATCTCATCATCATCATCATCATCATCATCATCATCATCATCATCATCTCATCATGCTATCACTTACATCATCTCATCACGATATCATCATCATCATCATCATCATCATCATCATCATCATCATCATCATCATCATCATTATCATCATCCATCATGATATCATCATCATCATCATCATCTCATCATGATATCATCATCATCATCATCATCATCATCATCATCTCATCATGCTATCACTTACATCATCTCATCATGATATCATCATCATCTCATAATGATATCATCATCATGATATCATCATCATCATCTCATCATGCTACCATTATCATCATCTCATCATGGTTATCATCATCATGATATCATCATCATCATCATCATCATCATCATCATCTCATCATGATATCATCATCTCATCATGATATCATCATCTCATCATGATATCATCATCTTCATCTCATCATGATATCATAATCATCATCATCTCATCATCATCATCATCATCATCATCTCATCATGATATCATCATCTCATCATGATATCATCATCTCATCATGATATCATCATCATCATCTCATCATGATATCATAATCATCATCATCTCATCATGATATCATCATCATGATATCATCATCATCATCATCATCATCATCATCATCATCTCATCATAATATCATCATCATCATCATCATCATCATCTCATCATGATTTCATCATCATGATATCATCATCATCATCATCATCATCATCTCATCATAATCTCATCATCATCATCATCTCATCATGATATCATCATCATCATCATCATCATCATCATCATCATCATCATCATCATCATCATCTCATCATCATCATCTCATCATGATATCATCATCATCATCTCATCATGATATCATCATCATCATCTCATCATGATATCATCATCATCTCATCATGATATCATCATCATGATATCATCATCATCTCATCATGCTACCATTATCATTATCTCATCATGGTTTCATCATCATGATATCATCATCATCATCATCTCATTATGCTACCATTATCATCATCATCTCATCATGATATCATCATCATCATCATCATCATATCATGCTATCACTTACATCATCTCATCATGATATCATCATCATCATCATCATCTCATCATGATATCATCATCATGATATCATCATCATCATCTCATCATGCTACCATTATCATCATCTCATCATGGTATCATCATCATGATATCATCATCATCATCATCTCATCATGATATCATCATCTCATCATGATATCATCATCTCATCATGATATCATCATCATCATCATCTCATCATGATATCATCATCATCATCATCTCATCATGATATCATCATCATGATATCATCATCATGATATCATCATCATCATCATGATCATCATCATCATCATCATGATATCATCATCATCATGATATCATCATCATCATCATCATCTCATCATGATATCATCATCATCATCTCATCATGATATCATCTCATCATGATATCATCATCATGATATCATCATCATCATGATATCATCATCATCATCATCATCATCATCATCTCATCATGATATCATCATCATGAGATCATCATCATGATATCATCATCATCATCATCATCATCATCACCATCTCATCATGATATCATCATCATCATCATCATGATATCATCATCATCATCTCATCATGATATCATCATCATGATATCATCATCATCTCATCATGATATCATCATCATGATATCATCATCATCAGCATCATCATCACCATTTCATCATGATATCATCATCATCATCATGATATCATCATCATCATCATCATGATATCATCATCATGATATCATCATCATCATCATCATCATCATCATCATCATCATCATCATCATCATCTCATCATGCTATCACTATCATCATCTCATCATGATATCATCATCATGATATCATCATTATCTCATCATGATATCATCATCATGATATCATCATCATCAGCATCATCATCATCATCTCATCATGATACCATCATCTCATCATGATATCATCATCATCATCATCTCATCATGCTATCACTATCATCATCTCATCATGATATCATCATCATGATATCATCATTATCTCATTATGATATCATCATCACGATATCATCATCATCATCATCATCATCATCATCATCATCATCATCATCATCATCATCATCTCATCATGATATCATCATCATCATCATCATCATCTCATCATGATATCATCATCATCATCATCATCATCATCATCTCATCATGCTATCACTTACATCATCTCATCATGATATCATCATCATCTCATAATGATAGAAACATCATGATATCATCATCATCATCTCATCATGCTACCATTATCATCATCTCATCATGGTATCATCATCATGATATCATCATCATCATCATCATCATCATCATCATCATCATCATCATCATCTCATCATGATATCATCATCATCATCATCATCATCATCTCATCATGATATCATCATCATCATCATCATCATCATCTCATCATGCTATCACTTACATCATCTCATCATGATATCATCATCATCTCATAATGATATCATCATCATGATATCATCATCATCTCATCATGCTACCATTATCATCATCTCATCATGGTTTCATCATCATGATATCATCATCATCATCATCTCATTATGCTACCATTATCATCATCATCTCATCATGATATCATCATCATCATCATCATCATCATATCATGCTATCACTTACATCATCTCATCATGATATCATCATCATCATCATCATCATCTCATCATGATATCATCATCATGATATCATCATCATCATCTCATCATGCTACCATTATCATCATCTCATCATGGTATCATCATCATGATATCATCATCATCATCATCATCTCATCATGATATCATCATCTCATCATGATATCATCATCTCATCATGATATCATCATCATCATCATCTCATCATGATATCATCATCATCATCTCATCATGATATCATCATCATGATATCATCATCATGATATCATCATCATCATCATTATCATCATCATCATCATCATGATATCATCATCATCATGATATCATCATCATCATCATCATCTCATCATGATATCATCATCATCATCATCTCATCATGATATCATCTCATCATGATATCATCATCATGATATCATCATCATCATCATCTCATCACGATATCATCATCATCATCATCATCATCATCATCTCATCATGATATCATCATCATGAGATCATCATCATGATATCATCATCATCATCATCATCACCATCTCATCATGATATCATCATCATCTCATCATGATATCATCATCATCATCTCATCATGATATCATCATCATGATATCATCATCATCTCATCATGATATCATCATCATGATATCATCATCATCAGCATCATCATCACCATTTCATCATGATATCATCATCATCATCATGATATCATCATCATCATCATCATGATATCATCATCATGATATCATCATCATCATCATCATCATCATCATCATCATCATCATCATCATCTCATCATGATATCATCATTATGATATAATCTCATCATGATATCATCATCATGATATCATCATCATTATCTCATCATGATTTCATCATCATCATCATGATATAATCATGATATCATAATCATCATCATCTCATCATGATATCATCATCATCTCATCAGGATATCTTCATCATGATATCATCATCATCATCATCATCTCATCATGATATCATCATCATCATCTCATCATGATATCATCATCATCTCATCATGATATCATCATCATCATCTCATCATTATATCATCATCATCATCTCATCATGATATCATCATTATCATCATCTCATCATGATATCATCATCATGATATCATCATCATGATATCATCATCATCATCATCATCTCATCATGATATCATCACCATCATCATCTCATCATGATATCATCATCATCATCATCATCATCTCATCATGATACCATCATCTCATCATGATATCATCATCATCATCTCATCATGCTATCACTTACATCATCTCATCATGATATCATCATCATCTCATAATGATATCATCATCACGATATCATCATCATCATCATCATCATCATCATCATCATCTCATCATCATCATCATCATCATCATCATCATCATCATCATCATCATCATTATCATCATCTCATCATGATATCATCATCATCATCATCATCTCATCATGGTATCATCATCATGATATCATCATCATCATCATCATCATCATCATCATCATCATCATCATCATCTCATCATGATATCATCATCTCATCATGATATCATCATCTTATCATGATATCATCATCATCATCTCATCATGCTATCACTTACATCATCTCATCACTATATCATATTCATCATCATCATCATCATCATCATCATCATCATCATTATCATCATCTCATCATGATATCATCATCATCATCATCATCTCATCATGATATCATCATCATCATCATCATCATCATCATCATCTCATCATGCTATCACTTACATCATCTCATCATGATATCATCATCATCTCATAATGATATCATCATCATGATATCATCATCATCATCTCATCATGCTACCATTATCATCATCTCATCATGGTATCATCATCATGATATCATCATCATGATATCATCATCATCATCATCATCATCATCATCATCATCTCATCATGATATCATCATCTCATCATGATATCATCATCTTATCATGATATCATCATCATCATCTCATCATGATATCATAATCATCATCATCTCATCATCATCATCATCTCATCATGATATCATCATCTCATCATGATATCATCATCTCATCATGATATCATCATCATCATCTCATCATGATATCATAATCATCATCATCATCTCATAATGATATCATCATCATGATATCATCATCATCATCATCATCATCATCATCATCATCTCATCATAATATCATCATCATCATCATCATCATCATCATCATCATCATCATCATCTCATCATGATTTCATCATCATGATATCATCATCATCATCATCATCATCATCATCATCATCATCATCTCATCATAATATCATCATCATCATCATCATCTCATCATGATATCATCATCATCATCATCATCATCATCATCATCTCATCATCATCATCTCATCATGATATCATCATCATCATCTCATCATCATCTCATCATGATATCATCATCATCATCATCTCATCATGATATCATCATCATCTCATCATGATATCATCATCATGATATCATCATCATCTCATCATGCTACCATTATCATCATCTCATCATGGTTTCATCATCATGATATCATCATCATCATCATCTCATTATGCTACCATTATCATCATCATCTCATCATGATATCATCATCATCATCATCATATCATGCTATCACTTACATCATCTCATCATGATATCATCATCATCATCATCATCATCATCTCATCATGATATCATCATCATCATCTCATCATGCTACCATTATCATCATCTCATCATGGTATCATCATCATGATATCATCATCATCATCATCTCATCATGATATCATCATCTCATCATGATATCATCATCTCATCATGATATCATCATCATCATCATCTCATCATGATATCATCATCATCATCTCATCATGATATCATCATCATGATATCATCATCATGATATCATCATCATCATCATTATCATCATCATCATGATATCATCATCATCATGATATCATCATCATCGTCATCATCTCATCATGATATCATCATCATCATCTCATCATGATATCATCTCATCATGATATCATCATCATGATATCATCATCATCATCATCTCATCATGATATCATCATCATCATCATCATCTCATCATGATATCATCATCATGAGATCATCATCATGATATCATCATCATCATCATCATCATCACCATCTCATCATGATATCATCATCATCTCATCATGATATCATCATCATCATCATCTCATCATGATATCATCATCATGATATCATCATCATCTCATCATGATATCATCATCATCATCTCATCATGATATCATCATCATGATATCATCATCATCTCATCATGATATCATCATCATGATATCATCATCATCATCATCATCATCATCATCTCATCATCATGATATCATCATCATGATATCATCATCATCATCATCATCATCATCATCAACATCATCTCATCATGATATCATCATCATGATATCATCATCATCATCATCATCTCATCATGATATCATAATCATGATATCATCATCATCATAATCATCATCATCATCATCATCATCATCATCACCATTTCATCATGATATCATCATCATCATCATGATATCATCATCATCATCATCATGATATCATCATCATGATATCATCATCATCATCATCATCATCATCATCATCACCAACTCATCATGATATCATCATCATCTCATCTCATCATGATATCATCATCACGATATCATCATCATCTCATCATGATATCATCATCATCATCATCATCTCATCATGATATCATCATCATCATCATCATCATCTCATCATGATATCATCATCATCATCTCATCATGATATCATCTCATCATGATATCATCTCATCATGATATCATCATCATCATCATCATCATCATCATCATCATCATCTCATCATGATATCATCATCATGATATCATCATCATGATATCATCATCATCATCTCATCATGATATCATCATCATCATCTCATCATGATATCATCTCATCATGATATCATCATCATGATATCATCATCATGATATCATCATCATGATATCATCATCATGATATCATCATCATCATCATCATTATCATCATCATCATCATCATGATTCATCATCATCATGATATCATCATCATCATCATCATCATCTCATCATGATATCATCATCATCTCATCATGATATCATCTCATCATGATATCATCATCATGATATCATCATCATCATCATCTCATCATGATATCATCATCATCATCATCATCATCATCATCTCATCATGATATCATCATCATGAGATCATCATCATGATATCATCATCATCATCATCATCATCATCATCATCACCATCTCATCATGATATCATCATCATCTCATCATGATATCATCATCATCATCATCTCATCATGATATCATCATCATGATATCATCATCATCTCATCATGATATCATCATCATCAGCATCATCATCATCTCATCATGATATCATCATCATCATCATCATCATCATCATCATCTCATCATGATATCATCATCATGATATCATCATCATGATATCATCATCATGATATCATAATCATCATCATCATCTCATCATGATATCATCATCATCATCTCATCATGATATCATCTCATCATGATATCATCATCATGATATCATCATCATCATCATCATCATCATTATCATCATCTCATCATCATGATATCATCATCATCATCTCATCATGATATCATCATCATCATCATCACCTCATCATGATATCATCATCATGAGATCATCATCATGATATCATCATCATCATCATCATGATATCATCATCATGATATCATCATCATCGTCTTCTCATCATGATATCCTCCTCATCATCATCATCTCATCATGATATCATCATCATGATATCATCATCATGATATCATCATCATCATCTCATCATCATCATCATCATCATCATCATCTCATCATGATATCATCATCATGATATCATCATCATCATCATCTCATCATGATATCATCATCATGATATCATCATCATCATCATCTCATCATGATATCATCATCATCATCTCATCATGATATCATCATCTCATCATGATATCATCATCATGATATCATCATCATCATCATCATCATCATCATCATCATGATATCATCATCATCATCATCTCATCATGATATCATCATCATCATCATCTCATCATGATATCATCATCTCATCATGATATCATCATCATGATATCATCATCATCATCATCATCATCATCATCATCATCATCTCATCATGATATTATCATAATGATATCATCATCATCATCTCATCATGATATCATCATCATGATATCATCATCATCGTCTTCTCATCATGATATCCTCATCATCATCATCTCATCATGATATCATCATCATCATCATCATCATCTCATCATGATATCATCATCATGATATCATCATCATGATATCATCATCATCATCATCATCATCATCATCATCATCATCATCATCTCATCATGCTATCATTATCATCATCTCATCATGATATCATCATCATGATATCATCATCATGATATCATCATCATCATCATCATCATCATCTCATCATGATATCATCACCATCATCATCATCTCATCATGATATCATCATCATCATCATCATCTCATCATGATACCATCATCTCATCATGATATCATCATCATCATCATCTCAGCATGCTATCACTATCATCATCTCATCATGATATCTTCATCATGATATCATCATTATCTCATTATGATATCATCATCATGATATAATCTCATCATGATATCATCATCATCATCATCATCTCATCATGCTATCACTATCATCATCTCATCATGCTATCACTATCATCATCTCATCATGATATCATCTCATCATTCTATCATTATCATCATCTCATCATGATATCATAATCATCATCATCTCATCATGATATCATCATCATCATCTCATCATGATATCATCATCATGATATCATCATCATCATCATCTCATCACGATATCATCATCATCATCTCATCATGATATCATCCTCATCATCATCATCATCATCATCTCATCATGATATCATCATTATGATATAATCTCATCATGATATCATCATCATGATATCATCATCATTATCTCATCATGATTTCATCATCATCATCATGATATAATCATGATATCATAATCATCATCATCTCATCATGATATCATCATCATCATCTCATCAGGGTATCTTCATTATGATATCATCATCATCATCATCATCATCATCTCATCATGATATCATCATCATCATCTCATCATGATATCATCATCATCTCATCATGATATCATAATCATCATCTCATCATTATATCATCATCATCATCTCATCATGATATCATCATTATCATCATCTCATCATGATATCATCATCATGATATCATCATCATGATATCATCATCATCATCATCATCATCATCTCATCATGATATCCTCACCATCATCATCTCATCATGATATCATCATCATC
Organism: Pelodytes ibericus; assembly: GCA_036172795.1. Taxonomy (NCBI): domain Eukaryota; kingdom Metazoa; phylum Chordata; class Amphibia; order Anura; family Pelodytidae; genus Pelodytes; species Pelodytes ibericus. Next base: position 33,953,720 of record CM069867.1, on the reverse strand, counting down.
ATCATCATCATCATCATCTCATCATGATACCATCATCTCATCATGATATCATCATCATCATCTCATCATGCTATCACTTACATCATCTCATCATGATATCATCATCATCTCATAATGATATCATCATCATGATATCATCATCATCATCATCATCATCATCATCATCATCATCTCATCATGCTACCATTATCATCATCATCTCATCATCATCATCATCATCATCATCATCATCATCATCATCATCATCATCTCATCATGCTATCACTTACATCATCTCATCACGATATCATCATCATCATCATCATCATCATCATCATCATCATCATCATTATCATCATCTCATCATGATATCATCATCATCATCATCATCTCATCATGATATCATCATCATCATCATCATCATCATCTCATCATCATCATCATCATCATCATCATCATCATCATCATCATCATCTCATCATGCTATCACTTACATCATCTCATCACGATATCATCATCATCATCATCATCATCATCATCATCATCATCATCATTATCATCATCTCATCATGATATCATCATCATCATCATCATCATCTCATCATGATATCATCATCATCTCATCATGCTATCACTTACATCATCTCATCATGATATCATCATCATCTCATAATGATATCATCATCATGATATCATCATCATCATCTCATCATGCTACCATTATCATCATCTCATCATGGTATCATCATCATGATATCATCATCATCATCATCATCATCATCATCATCATCATCTCATCATGATATCATCATCTCATCATGATATCATCATCATCATCTCATCATGATATCATAATCATCATCATCTCATCATCATCATCATCATCATCATCATCTCATCATGATATCATCATCTCATCATGATATCATCATCTCATCATGATATCATCATCATCATCTCATCATGATATCATAATCATCATCATCATCTCATAATGATATCATCATCATGATATCATCATCATCATCATCATCATCATCATCATCATCATCATCTCATCATAATATCATCATCATCATCATCATCATCATCTCATCATGATATCATCATCATCATCTCATCATCATCATCTCATCATCATCTCATCATGATATCATCATCATCATCTCATCATGATATCATCATCATCTCATCATGATATCATCATCATGATATCATCATCATCTCATCATGCTACCATTATCATCATCTCATCATGGTTTCATCATCATGATATCATCATCATCATCATCTCATTATGCTACCATTATCATCATCATCTCATCATGATATCATCATCATCATCATCATATCATGCTATCACTTACATCATCTCATCATGATATCATCATCATCATCATCATCATCTCATCATGATATCATCATCATGATATCATCATCATCATCTCATCATGCTACCATTATCATCATCTCATCATGGTATCATCATCATGATATCATCATCATCATCATCTCATCATGATATCATCATCTCATCATGATATCATCATCTCATCATGATATCATCATCATCATCATCTCATCATGATATCGTCATCTCATCATGATATCATCATCTCATCATGATATCATCATCATCATCATCTCATCATGATATCATCATCATCATCTCATCATGATATCATCATCATGATATCATCATCATGATATCATCATCATCATCATTATCATCATCATCATCATCATGATATCATCATCATCATGATATCATCATCATCATCATCATCATCTCATCATGATATCATCATCATCCTCTCATCATGCTACCATTATCATCATCTCATCATGGTATCATTCACATGATATCATCATCATCATCATCTCATCATGATATCATCATCTCATCATGATATCATCATCTCATCATGATATCATCATCATCATCATCTCATCATGATATCATCATCTCATCATGATATCATCATCTCATCATGATATCATCATCATCATCATCTCATCATGATATCATCATCATCATCTCATCATGATATCATCATCATGATATCATCATCATCATCATTATCATCATCATCATCATCATCATGATATCATCATCATCATGATATCATCATCATCATCATCATCTCATCATGATATCATCATCATCATCTCATTATGATATCATCATCATCATCATCATCATCATCATGATATCATCATCATGAGATCATCATCATGAGATCATCATCATGATATCATCATCATCATCATCATCACCATCTCATCATGATATCATCATCATCTCATCATTATATCATCATCATCATCATCTCATCATGATATCATCATCATGATATCATCATCATCTCATCATGATATCATCATCATCATCAGCATCATCATCATCATCATCATCATCATCATCATCATCATCTCATCATCATGATATCATCATCATGATATCATCATCATCATCATCATCATCATCATCATCATCATCATCATCATCATCATCAACATCATCTCATCATGATATCATCATCATGATATCATCATCATCTCATCATGATATCATAATCATGATATCATCATCATCATCATCATCATCATCATCATCATCATCATCATCATCACCATTTCATCATGATATCATCATCATCATCATGATATCATCATCATCATCATCATGATATCATCATCATCATCATCATCATCATCATCATCTCATCATGCTATCACTATCATCATCTCATCATGATATCATCATCATGATATCATCATTATCTCATCATGATATCATCATCATGATATCATCATCATGATATCATCATCATGATATCATCATCATCAGCATCATCATCATCATCTCATCATGATACCATCATCTCATCATGATATCATCATCATCATCATCTCATCATGCTATCACTATCATCATCTCATCATGATATCATCATCATGATATCATCATTATCTCATCATGATATCATCATCACGATATCATCATCATCATCATCATCATCATCATCATCATCATCATCATCTCATCATGATATCATCATCATCATCATCATCATCATCTCATCATGATATCATCATCATCATCATCATCATCATCATCTCATCATGCTATCACTTACATCATCTCATCATGATATCATCATCATCTCATAATGATATCATCATAATGATATCATCATCATGATATCATCATCATCTCATCATGCTACCATTATCATCATCTCATCATGGTTTCATCATCATGATATCATCATCATCATCATCTCATTATGCTACCATTATCATCATCATCTCATCATGATATCATCATCATCATCATCATCATATCATGCTATCACTTACATCATCTCATCATGATATCATCATCATCATCATCATCTCATCATGATATCATCATCATGATATCATCATCATCATCTCATCATGCTACCATTATCATCATCTCATCATGGTATCATCATCATGATATCATCATCATCATCATCTCATCATGATATCATCATCATGATATCATCATCATCATCTCATCATGCTACCATTATCATCATCTCATCATGGTATCATCATCATGATATCATCATCATCATCATCTCATCATGATATCATCATCTCATCATGATATCATCATCTCATCATGATATCATCATCATCATCATCATCTCATCATGATATCATCATCATCATCTCATCATGATATCATCATCATGATATCATCATCATGATATCATCATCATCATTATCATCATCATCATCATCATGATATCATCATCATCATGATATCATCATCATCATCATCATCTCATCATGATATCATCATCATCATCTCATCATGATATCATCTCATCATGATATCATCATCATGATATCATCATCATCATCATCATCATCTCATCATGATATCATCATCATCATCATCATCATCATCATCTCATCATGATATCATCATCATGAGATCATCATCATGATATCATCATCATCATCATCATCATCATCATCATCATCACCATCTCATCATGATATCATCATCATCTCATCATGATATCATCATCATCATCTCATCATGATATCATCATCATGATATCATCATCATCTCATCATGATATCATCATCATGATATCATCATCATCAGCATCATCATCATCATCATCATCATCTCATCATCATGATATCATCATCATGATATCATCATCATCATCATCATCATCATCAACATCATCTCATCATGATATCATCATCATGATATCAACATCATCATCATCATGATATCATAATCATGATATCATCATCATCATCATCATCATCATCATCACCATTTCATCATGATATCATCATCATCATGATATCATCATCATCATCATCATGATATCATCATCATGATATCATCATCATCATCATCATCATCATCATCATCATCATCATCATCATCATCACCATCTCATCATGATATCATCATCATCTCATCATGATATCATCATCATCATCTCATCATGATATCATCATCACGATATCATCATCATCTCATCATGATATCATCATCATCATCATCATCATCATCATCATCATCTCATCATGATATCATCATCATCATCATCATCATCATCATCTCATCATGATATCATCATCATCATCTCATCATGATATCATCTCATCATGATATCATCTCATCATGATATCATCATCATCATCATCATCATCATCTCATCATGATATCATCATCATGATATCATCATCATGATATCATCATCATGATATCATCATCATCATCTCATCATGATATCATCATCATCATCTCATCATGATATCATCTCATCATGATATCATCATCATGATATCATCATCATGATATCATCATCATCATCATTATCATCATCATCATCATCATGATATCATCATCATCATGATATCATCATCATCATCATCATCATCTCATCATGATATCATCATCATCATCTCATCATGATATCATCTCATCATGATATCATCATCATGATATCATCATCATCATCATCTCATCATGATATCATCATCATCATCATCATCATCATCATCATCTCATCATGATATCATCATCATGAGATCATCATCATGATATCATCATCATCATCATCATCATCATCATCATATCATGCTATCACTTACATCATCTCATCATGATATCATCATCATCATCATCATCATCTCATCATGATATCATCATCATGATATCATCATCATCATCTCATCATGCTACCATTATCATCATCTCATCATGGTATCATCATCATGATATCATCATCATCATCATCTCATCATGATATCATCATCATGATATCATCATCATCATCTCATCATGCTACCATTATCATCATCTCATCATGGTATCATCATCATGATATCATCATCATCATCATCTCATCATGATATCATCATCTCATCATGATATCATCATCTCATCATGATATCATCATCATCATCATCATCTCATCATGATATCATCATCATCATCTCATCATGATATCATCATCATGATATCATCATCATGATATCATCATCATCATTATCATCATCATCATCATCATGATATCATCATCATCATGATATCATCATCATCATCATCATCTCATCATGATATCATCATCATCATCTCATCATGATATCATCTCATCATGATATCATCATCATGATATCATCATCATCATCATCATCTCATCATGATATCATCATCATCATCATCATCATCATCATCATCTCATCATGATATCATCATCATGAGATCATCATCATGATATCATCATCATCATCATCATCATCATCATCATCATCACCATCTCATCATGATATCATCATCATCTCATCATGATATCATCATCATCATCTCATCATGATATCATCATCATGATATCATCATCATGATATCATCATCATCTCATCATGATATCATCATCATGATATCATCATCATCAGCATCATCATCATCATCATCATCATCATCTCATCATCATGATATCATCATCATGATATCATCATCATCATCATCATCATCATCAACATCATCTCATCATGATATCATCATCATGATATCATCATCATCATCATCATCATGATATCATAATCATGATATCATCATCATCATAATCATCATCATCATCATCATCATCATCACCATTTCATCATGATATCATCATCATCATGATATCATCATCATCATCATCATGATATCATCATCATGATATCATCATCATCATCATCATCATCATCATCATCATCATCATCATCACCATCTCATCATGATATCATCATCATCTCATCATGATATCATCATCATCATCTCATCATGATATCATCATCACGATATCATCATCATCTCATCATGATATCATCATCATCATCATCATCATCATCATCATCATCTCATCATGATATCATCATCATCATCATCATCATCATCATCTCATCATGATATCATCATCATCATCTCATCATGATATCATCTCATCATGATATCATCTCATCATGATATCATCATCATCATCATCATCATCTCATCATGATATCATCATCATGATATCATCATCATGATATCATCATCATGATATCATCATCATCATCTCATCATGATATCATCATCATCATCTCATCATGATATCATCTCATCATGATATCATCATCATGATATCATCATCATGATATCATCATCATCATCATTATCATCATCATCATCATCATGATATCATCATCATCATGATATCATCATCATCATCATCATCTCATCATGATATCATCATCATCATCTCATCATGATATCATCTCATCATGATATCATCATCATGATATCATCATCATCATCATCTCATCATGATATCATCATCATCATCATCATCATCTCATCATGATATCATCATCATGAGATCATCATCATGATATCATCATCATCATCATCATCATCATCATCACCATCTCATCATGATATCATCATCATCTCATCATGATATCATCATCATCATCATCTCATCATGATATCATCATCATGATATCATCATCATCTCATCATGATATCATCATCATCAGCATCATCATCATCTCATCATGATATCATCATCATCATCATCATCATCATCATCTCATCATGATATCATCATCATGATATCATCATCATGATATCATAATCATCATCATCATCATCTCATCATGATATCATCATCATCATCTCATCATGATATCATCTCATCATGATATCATCATCATGATATCATCATCATCATCATCATTTTCATCATCTCATCATCATGATATCATCATCATCATCTCATCATGATATCATCATCTCATCATGATATCATCATCATCATCATCTCATCATGATATCATCATCTCATCATGATATCATCATCTCATCATGATATCATCATCATCATCATCTCATCATGATATCATCATCATCATCTCATCATGATATCATCATCATGATATCATCATCATCATCATTATCATCATCATCATCATCATGATATCATCATCATCATGATATCATCATCATCATCATCATCTCATCATGATATCATCATCATCATCTCATCATGATATCATCATCATCATCTCATTATGATATCATCATCATCATCATCATCATCATCATGATATCATCATCATGAGATCATCATCATGAGATCATCATCATGATATCATCATCATCATCATCATCATCATCACCATCTCATCATGATATCATCATCATCTCATCATTATATCATCATCATCATCATCTCATCATGATATCATCATCATGATATCATCATCATCTCATCATGATATCATCATCATCAGCATCATCATCATCATCATCATCATCATCATCATCATCATCATCATCATCATCTCATCATCATGATATCATCATCATGATATCATCATCATCATCATCATCATCATCATCATCATCATCAACATCATCTCATCATGATATCATCATCATGATATCATCATCATCATCATCTCATCATGATATCATAATCATGATATCATCATCATCATCATCATCATCATCATCATCATCATCATCATCATCATCACCATTTCATCATGATATCATCATCATCATCATGATATCATCATCATCATCATCATGATATCATCATCATGATATCATCATCATCATCATCATCATCATCATCATCATCATCATCATCATCATCTCATCATGCTATCACTATCATCATCTCATCATGATATCATCATCATGATATCATCATTATCTCATCATGATATCATCATCATGATATCATCATCATGATATCATCATCATCAGCATCATCATCATCATCTCATCATGATACCATCATCTCATCATGATATCATCATCATCATCATCTCATCATGCTATCACTATCATCATCTCATCATGATATCATCATCATGATATCATCATTATCTCATCATGATATCATCATCACGATATCATCATCATCATCATCATCATCATCATCTCATCATGATATCATCATCATCATCATCATCATCATCATCTCATCATGATATCATCATCATCATCATCATCATCATCATCATCATCTCATCATGCTATCACTTACATCATCTCATCATGATATCATCATCATCTCATAATGATATCATCATCATGATATCATCATCATCTCATCATGCTACCATTATCATCATCTCATCATGGTTTCATCATCATGATATCATCATCATCATCATCTCATTATGCTACCATTATCATCATCATCTCATCATGATATCATCATCATCATCATCATCATCATCATCATATCATGCTATCACTTACATCATCTCATCATGATATCATCATCATCATCATCATCATCATCATCTCATCATGATATCATCATCATGATATCATCATCATCATCTCATCATGCTACCATTATCATCATCTCATCATGGTATCATCATCATGATATCATCATCATCATCATCTCATCATGATATCATCATCATGATATCATCATCATCATCTCATCATGCTACCATTATCATCATCTCATCATGGTATCATCATCATGATATCATCATCATCATCATCTCATCATGATATCATCATCTCATCATGATATCATCATCTCATCATGATATCATCATCATCATCATCTCATCATGATATCATCATCATCATCTCATCATGATATCATCATCATGATATCATCATCATGATATCATCATCATCATTATCATCATCATCATCATCATGATATCATCATCATCATGATATCATCATCATCATCATCATCTCATCATGATATCATCATCATCATCTCACCATGATATCATCTCATCATGATATCATCATCATGATATCATCATCATCATCATCATCTCATCATGATATCATCATCATCATCATCATCATCTCATCATGATATCATCATCATGAGATCATCATCATGATATCATCATCATCATCATCATCATCATCACCATCTCATCATGATATCATCATCATCTCATCATGATATCATCATCATCATCATCATCATCATCACCATCTCATCATGATATCATCATCATCTCATCATGATATCATCATCATCATCTCATCATGATATCATCATCATGATATCATCATCATCTCATCATGATATCATCATCATGATATCATCATCATCAGCATCATCATCATCATCATCATCATCTCATCATCATGATATCATCATCATGATATCATCATCATCATCATCATCATCATCATCAACATCATCTCATCATGATATCATCATCATGATATCATCATCATCATCATCATGATATCATAATCATGATATCATCATCATCATAATCATCATCATCATCATCATCATCATCACCATTTCATCATGATATCATCATCATCATGATATCATCATCATCATCATCATGATATCATCATCATGATATCATCATCATCATCATCATCATCATCATCACCATCTCATCATGATATCATCATCATCTCATCATGATATCATCATCATCATCTCATCATGATATCATCATCACGATATCATCATCATCTCATCATGATATCATCATCATCATCATCATCATCATCATCTCATCATGATATCATCATCATCATCATCATCATCATCATCATCATCTCATCATGATATCATCATCATCATGATATCATCATCATCATCATCATCTCATCATGATATCATCATCATCATCTCATCATGATATCATCTCATCATGATATCATCATCATGATATCATCATCATCATCATCATCTCATCATGATATCATCATCATCATCATCATCATCATCATCATCATCATCTCATCATGATATCATCATCATGAGATCATCATCATGATATCATCATCATCATCATCATCATCATCATCATCACCATCTCATCATGATATCATCATCATCTCATCATGATATCATCATCATCATCATCTCATCATGATATCATCATCATGATATCATCATCATCTCATCATGATATCATCATCATCAGCATCATCATCATCTCATCATGATATCATCATCATCATCATCATCATCATCTCATCATGATATCATCATCATGATATCATCATCATGATATCATAATCATCATCATCATCATCTCATCATGATATCATCATCATCATCTCATCATGATATCATCTCATCATGATATCATCATCATGATATCATCATCATCATCATTATCATCATCTCATCATCATGATATCATCATCATCATCTCATCATGATATCATCATCATCATCACCTCATCATGATATCATCATCATGAGATCATCATCATGATATCATCATCATCATCATCATCATCATCATCATCTCATCATGATATTATCATAATGATATCATCATCATCATCTCATCATGATATCATCATCATGATATCATCATCATCGTCTTCTCATCATGATATCATAATCATCCTCATCATCTCATCATGATATCATCATCATGATATCATCATCATGATATCATCATCATCATCTCATCATCATCATCATCATCATCATCATCATCTCATCATGATATCATCATCATGATATCATCATCATCATCATCTCATCATGATATCATCATCATGATATCATCATCATCATCATCATCATCATCATGATATCATCATCATCATCATCTCATCATGATATCATCATCATCATCTCATCATGATATCATCATCTCATCATGATATCATCATCATGATATCATCATCATCATCATCATCATCATCATGATATCATCATCATCATCATCTCATCATGATATCATCATCATCATCTCATCATGATATCATCATCTCATCATGATATCATCATCTCATCATGATATCATCATCATGATATCATCATCATCATCATCATCATCATCATCATCATCATCTCATCATGATATTATCATAATGATATCATCATCATCATCTCATCATGATATCATCATCATGATATCATCATCATCGTCTTCTCATCATGATATCCTCATCATCATCATCTCATCATGATATCATCATCTCATCATGATATCATCATCATGATATCATCATCATCATCATCATCATCATCATGATATCATCATCATCATCATCTCATCATGATATCATCATCATCATCTCATCATGATATCATCATCTCATCATGATATCATCATCTCATCATGATATCATCATCATGATATCATCATCATCATCATCATCATCATCATCATCATCATCTCATCATGATATTATCATAATGATATCATCATCATCATCTCATCATGATATCATCATCATGATATCATCATCATCGTCTTCTCATCATGATATCCTCATCATCATCATCTCATCATGATATCATCATCTCATCATGATATCATCATCATCATCATCATCTCATCATGATATCATCATCATGATATCATCATCATGATATCATCATCATCATCATCATCATCATCATCATCATCATCATCTCATCATGCTATCATTATCATCATCTCATCATGATATCATCATCATGATATCATCATCATGATATCATCATCATCATCATCATCATCATCATCTCATCATGATATCATCACCATCATCATCATCTCATCATGATATCATCATCATCATCATCATCTCATCATGATACCATCATCTCATCATGATATCATCATCATCTCAGCATGCTATCACTATCATCATCTCATCATGATATCTTCATCATGATATCATCATTATCTCATTATGATATCATCATCATGATATAATCTCATCATGATATCATCATCATCATCATCATCTCATCATGCTATCACTATCATCATCTCATCATGCTATCACTATCATCATCTCATCATGATATCATCATCATCTCATCATTCTATCATTATCATCATCTCATCATGATATCATAATCATCATCATCTCATCATGATATCATCATCATCATCTCATCATGATATCATCATCATGATATCATCATCATCATCATCTCATCACGATATCATCATCATCATCTCATCATGATATCATCCTCATCATCATCATCATCATCATCATCATCTCATCATGATATCATCATTATGATATAATCTCATCATGATATCATCATCATGATATCATCATCATTATCTCATCATGATTTCATCATCATCATCATGATATAATCATGATATCATAATCATCATCATCTCATCATGATATCATCATCATCTCATCAGGATATCTTCATCATGATATCATCATCATCATCATCATCTCATCATGATATCATCATCATCATCTCATCATGATATCATCATCATCTCATCATGATATCATCATCATCATCTCATCATTATATCATCATCATCATCTCATCATGATATCATCATTATCATCATCTCATCATGATATCATCATCATGATATCATCATCATGATATCATCATCATGATATCATCATCATCATCATCATCATCATCTCATCATGATATCATCACCATCATCATCTCATCATGATATCATCATCATCATCATCATCATCATCATCTCATCATGATACCATCATCTCATCATGATATCATCATCATCATCTCATCATGCTATCACTTACATCATCTCATCATGATATCATCATCATCTCATAATGATATCATCATCATGATATCATCATCATCATCATCATCATCATCATCATCTCATCATCATCATCATCATCATCATCATCATCATCTCATCATGCTATCACTTACATCATCTCATCACGATATCATCATCATCATCATCATCATCATCATCATCATCATTATCATCATCTCATCATGATATCATCATCATCATCATCATCTCATCATGATATCATCATCATCATCATCATCATCATCATCATCTCATCATGCTATCACTTACATCATCTCATCATGATATCATCATCATCTCATAATGATATCATCATCATGATATCATCATCATCATCTCATCATGCTACCATTATCATCATCTCATCATGCTATCACTTACATCATCTCATCATGATATCATCATCATCTCATAATGATATCATCATCATGATATCATCATCATCATATCATCATGCTACCATTATCATCATCTCATCATGGTATCATCATCATGATATCATTATCATCATCATCATCATCATCATCATCATCATCATCATCATCATCTCATCATGATATCATCATCTCATCATGATATCATCATCTCATCATGATATCATCATCATCATCTCATCATGATATCATAATCATCATCATCTCATCATCATCATCATCTCATCATGATATCATCATCTCATCATGATATCATCATCTCATCATGATATCATCATCATCATCTCATCATGATATCATAATCATCATCATCATCTCATAATGATATCATCATCATGATATCATCATCATCATCATCATCATCATCATCATCTCATCATAATATCATCATCATCATCATCATCATCATCTCATCATGATTTCATCATCATGATATCATCATCATCATCATCATCATCATCTCATCATAATATCATCATCATCATCATCTCATCATGATATCATCATCATCATCATCATCATCATCATCATCATCATCTCATCATCATCATCTCATCATGATATCATCATCATAATCTCATCATCATCTCATCATGATATCATCATCATCATCATCTCATCATGATATCATCATCATCTCATCATGATCTCATCATCATCATCTCATCATCATCTCATCATGCTACCATTATCATCATCTCATCATGGTTTCATCATCATGATATCATCATCATCATCATCTCATTATGCTACCATTATCATCATCATCTCATCATGATATCATCATCATCATCATCATATCATGCTATCACTTACATCATCTCATCATGATATCATCATCATCATCATCATCTCATCATGATATCATCATCATCATCATCTCATCATGCTACCATTATCATCATCTCATCATGGTATCATCATCATGATATCATCATCATCATCATCTCATCATGATATCATCATCTCATCATGATATCATCATCTCATCATGATATCATCATCATCATCATCTCATCATGATATCATCATCATCATCTCATCATGATATCATCATCATGATATCATCATCATGATATCATCATCATCATCATTATCATCATCATCATGATATCATCATCATCATGATATCATCATCATCATCATCATCTCATCATGATATCATCATCATCATCTCATCATGATATCATCTCATCATGATATCATCATCATGATATCATCATCATCATCATCATCTCATCATGATATCATCATCATCATCATCATCATCATCATCATCTCATCATGATATCATCATCATGAGATCATCATCATGATATCATCATCATCATCATCATCATCATCATCATCATCATCACCATCTCATCATGATATCATCATCATCTCATCATGATATCATCATCATCATCTCATCATGATATCATCATCATGATATCATCATCATCTCATCATGATATCATCATCATGATATCATCATCATCATCATCATCATCATCATCATCTCATCATCATGATATCATCATCATGATATCATCATCATCATCATCATCATCATCATCATCATCATCATCAACATCATCTCATCATGATATCATCATCATGATATCATCATCATCATCTCATCATGATATCATAATCATGATATCATCATCATCATAATCATCATCATCATCATCATCATCACCATTTCATCATGATATCATCATCATCATCATGATATCATCATCATCATCATCATGATATCATCATCATGATATCATCATCATCATCATCATCATCATCATCATCATCACCATCTCATCATGATATCATCATCATCTCATCTCATCATGATATCATCATCACGATATCATCATCATCTCATCATGATATCATCATCATCATCATCATCTCATCATGATATCATATTCATCATCATCATCATCTCATCATGATATCATCATCATCATCTCATCATGATATCATCTCATCATGATATCATCTCATCGTGATATCATCATCATCATCATCATCATCATCATCTCATCATGATATCATCATCATGATATCATCATCATGATATCATCATCATCATCTCATCATGATATCATCATCATCATCTCATCATGATATCATCTCATCATGATATCATCATCATGATATCATCATCATGATATCATCATCATGATATCATCATCATCATCATTATCATCATCATCATCATCATGATTCATCATCATCATGATATCATCATCATCATCATCATCTCATCATGATATCATCATCATCTCATCATGATATCATCTCATCATGATATCATCATCATGATATCATCATCATGATATCATCATCATCATCATCTCATCATGATATCATCATCATCATCATCATCATCATCATCATCATCATCATCTCATCATGATATCATCATCATGAGATCATCATCATGATATCATCATCATCATCATCATCATCATCATCATCACCATCTCATCATGATATCATCATCATCTCATCATGATATCATCATCATCATCTCATCATGATATCATCATCATGATATCATCATCATCTCATCATGATATCATCATCATCAGCATCATCATCATCTCATCATGATATCATCATCATCATCATCATCATCATCATCTCATCATGATATCATCATCATGATATCATCATCATGATATCATCATCATGATATCATAATCATCATCATCATCTCATCATGATATCATCATCATCATCTCATCATGATATCATCTCATCATGATATCATCATCATGATATCATCATCATCATCATCATCATCATCATTATCATCATCTCATCATCATGATATCATCATCATCATCTCTCAATGATATCATCATCATCATCATCACCTCATCATGATATCATCATCATGAGATCATCATCATGATATCATCATCATCATCATCATCATGATATCATCATCATGATATCATCATCATCGTCTTCTCATCATGATATCCTCCTCATCATCATCATCTCATCATGATATCATCATCATGATATCATCATCATGATATCATCATCATCATCTCATCATCATCATCATCATCATCATCATCATCTCATCATGATATCATCATCATGATATCATCATCATCATCATCATCTCATCATGATATCATCATCATGATATCATCATCATCATCATCTCATCATGATATCATCATCATCATCTCATCATGATATCATCATCTCATCATGATATCATCATCATGATATCATCATCATCATCATCATCATCATCATCATCATCATGATATCATCATCATCATCATCATCTCATCATGATATCATCATCATCATCTCATCATGATATCATCATCTCATCATGATATCATCATCTCATCATGATATCATCATCATGATATCATCATCATCATCATCATCATCATCATCATCTCATCATGATATTATCATAATGATATCATCATCATCATCTCATCATGATATCATCATCATGATATCATCATCATCGTCTTCTCATCATGATATCCTCATCATCATGATATCATCATCATGATATCATCATCATCATCATCATCATCATCATCATCATCATCATCATCTCATCATGCTATCATTATCATCATCTCATCATGATATCATCATCATGATATCATCATCATGATATCATCATCATGATATCATCATCATCATCATCATCTCATCATGATATCATCACCATCATCATCATCTCATCATGATATCATCATCATCATCTCATCATGATACCATCATCTCATCATGATATCATCATCATCATCATCTCATCATGATATCATCATCATCATCATCATCATCATCATCTCATCATGCTATCACTTACATCATCTCATCATGATATCATCATCATCTCATAATGATATCATCATCATGATATCATCATCATCATCTCATCATGCTACCATTATCATCATCTCATCATGGTATCATCATCATGATATCATCATCATCATCATCATCATCATCATCATCATCATCATCATCATCATCTCATCATGATATCATCATCTCATCATGATATCATCATCTCATCATGATATCATCATCATCATCTCATCATGATATCATAATCATCATCATCTCATCATCATCATCATCTCATCATGATATCATCATCTCATCATGATATCATCATCTCATCATGATATCATCATCATCATCTCATCATGATATCATAATCATCATCATCATCTCATAATGATATCATCATCATGATATCATCATCATCATCATCATCATCATCATCATCATCATCATCATCTCATCATAATATCATCATCATCATCATCATCATCATCATCATCATCATCTCATCATGATTTCATCATCATGATATCATCATCATCATCATCATCATCATCTCATCATAATATCATCATCATCATCATCTCATCATGATATCATCATCATCATCATCATCATCATCATCATCATCATCTCATCATCATCATCTCATCATGATATCATCATCATCATCTCATCATCATCTCATCATGATATCATCATCATCATCATCTCATCATGATATCATCATCATCTCATCATGATATCATCATCATGATATCATCATCATCTCATCATGCTACCATTATCATCATCTCATCATGGTTTCATCATCATGATATCATCATCATCATCATCTCATTATGCTACCATTATCATCATCATCTCATCATGATATCATCATCATCATCATCATCATCATATCATGCTATCACTTACATCATCTCATCATGATATCATCATCATCATCATCATCATCATCTCATCATGATATCATCATCATCATCTCATCATGCTACCATTATCATCATCTCATCATGGTATCATCATCATGATATCATCATCATCATCATCATCTCATCATGATATCATCATCTCATCATGATATCATCATCTCATCATGATATCATCATCATCATCATCTCATCATGATATCATCATCATCATCTCATCATGATATCATCATCATGATATCATCATCATGATATCATCATCATCATCATTATCATCATCATCATGATATCATCATCATCATGATATCATCATCATCATCATCATCATCTCATCATGATATCATCATCATCATCTCATCATGATATCATCTCATCATGATATCATCATCATGATATCATCATCATCATCATCATCATCTCATCATGATATCATCATCATCATCATCATCATCATCATCTCATCATGATATCATCATCATGAGATCATCATCATGATATCATCATCATCATCATCATCATCATCATCATCATCATCATCATCATCATCACCATCTCATCATGATATCATCATCATCTCATCATGATATCATCATCATCATCTCATCATGATATCATCATCATGATATCATCATCATCTCATCATGATATCATCATCATGATATCATCATCATCATCTCATCATGATATCATCATCATGATATCATCATCATGATATCATCATCATCATGATATCATCATCATCATGATATCATCATCATCATCATCATCTCATCATGATATCATCATCATCATCTCATCATGATATCATCTCATCATGATATCATCATCATCTCATCATGATATCATCATCATCATCTCATCATGATATCATCATCATGATATCATCATCATCTCATCATGATATCATCATCATGATATCATCATCATCATCATCATCATCTCATCATCATGATATCATCATCATGATATCATCATCATCATCATCATCATCATCATCATCAACATCATCTCATCATGATATCATCATCATGATATCATCATCATCATCTCATCATGATATCATAATCATGATATCATCATCATCATAATCATCATCATCATCATCATCATCACCATTTCATCATGATATCATCATCATCATCATGATATCATCATCATCATCATCATGATATCATCATCATGATATCATCATCATCATCATCATCATCATCATCATCATCATCACCATCTCATCATGATATCATCATCATCTCATCTCATCATGATATCATCATCACGATATCATCATCATCTCATCATGATATCATCATCATCATCATCATCTCATCATGATATCATCATCATCATCATCATCATCATCTCATCATGATATCATCATCATCATCTCATCATGATATCATCTCATCATGATATCATCATCATCATCATCATCATCATCATCATCTCATCATGATATCATCTCATCATGATATCATCATCATCATCATCATCATCATCATCATCATCTCATCATGATATCATCATCATGATATCATCATCATGATATCATCATCATCATCTCATCATGATATCATCATCATCATCTCATCATGATATCATCTCATCATGATATCATCATCATGATATCATCATCATGATATCATCATCATGATATCATCATCATCATCATTATCATCATAATCATCATCATGATTCATCATCATCATGATATCATCATCATCATCATCATCTCATCATGATATCATCATCATCTCATCATGATATCATCTCATCATGATATCATCATCATGATATCATCATCATCATCATCTCATCATGATATCATCATCATCATCATCATCATCATCATCATCTCATCATGATATCATCATCATGAGATCATCATCATGATATCATCATCATCATCATCATCATCATCATCATCATCACCATCTCATCATGATATCATCATCATCTCATCATGATATCATCATCATCATCATCTCATCATGATATCATCATCATGATATCATCATCATGATATCATCATCATCTCATCATGATATCATCATCATCAGCATCATCATCATCTCATCATGATATCATCATCATCATCATCATCATCATCATCATCATCTCATCATGATATCATCATCATGATATCATCATCATGATATCATCATCATGATATCATAATCATCATCATCATCTCATCATGATATCATCATCATCATCTCATCATGATATCATCTCATCATGATATCATCATCATGATATCATCATCATCATCATCATCATCATTATCATCATCTCATCATCATGATATCATCATCATCATCTCATCATGATATCATCATCATCATCATCACCTCATCATGACATCATCATCATGAGATCATCATCATGATATCATCATCATCATCATCATCATGATATCATCATCATGATATCATCATCATCGTCTTCTCATCATGATATCCTCCTCATCATCATCATCTCATCATGATATCATCATCATGATATCATCATCATGATATCATCATCATCATCTCATCATCATCATCATCATCATCATCATCATCTCATCATGATATCATCATCATGATATCATCATCATCATCATCTCATCATGATATCATCATCATGATATCATCATCATCATCATCATCATCTCATCATGATATCATCATCATCATCTCATCATGATATCATCATCTCATCATGATATCATCATCATGATATCATCATCATCATCATCATCATCATCATCATCATCATCATCATGATATCATCATCATCATCATCTCATCATGATATCATCATCATCATCTCATCATGATATCATCATCTCATCATGATATCATCATCTCATCATGATATCATCATCATGATATCATCATCATCATCATCATCATCATCTCATCATGATATTATCATAATGATATCATCATCATCATCTCATCATGATATCATCATCATGATATCATCATCATCATCATCATCATCTCATCATGATATCATCATCATCATCTCATCATGATATCATCATCTCATCATGATATCATCATCATGATATCATCATCATCATCATCATCATCATCATCATCATCATCATGATATCATCATCATCATCATCTCATCATGATATCATCATCATCATCTCATCATGATATCATCATCTCATCATGATATCATCATCTCATCATGATATCATCATCATGATATCATCATCATCATCATCATCATCATCTCATCATGATATTATCATAATGATATCATCATCATCATCTCATCATGATATCATCATCATGATATCATCATCATCGTCTTCTCATCATGATATCCTCATCATCATCATCTCATCATGATATCATCATCATCATCATCATCATCTCATCATGATATCATCATCATGATATCATCATCATGATATCATCATCATCATCATCATCATCATCATCATCATCATCTCATCATGCTATCATTATCATCATCTCATCATGATATCATCATCATGATATCATCATCATGATATCATCATCATCATCATCATCATCATCATCATCATCATCTCATCATGATATCATCACCATCATCATCATCTCATCATGATATCATCATCATCATCATCATCTCATCATGATACCATCATCTCATCATGATATCATCATCATCATCATCATCTCAGCATGCTATCACTATCATCATCTCATCATGATATCTTCATCATGATATCATCATTATCTCATTATGATATCATCATCATGATATAATCTCATCATGATATCATCATCATCATCATCATCTCATCATGCTATCACTATCATCATCTCATCATGCTATCACTATCATCATCTCATCATGATATCATCATCATCTCATCATTCTATCATTATCATCATCTCATCATGATATCATAATCATCATCATCTCATCATGATATCATCATCATCATCTCATCATGATATCATCATCATGATATCATCATCATCATCATCTCATCACGATATCATCATCATCATCTCATCATGATATCATCCTCATCATCATCATCATCATCATCTCATCATGATATCATCATTATGATATAATCTCATCATGATATCATCATCATGATATCATCATCATTATCTCATCATGATTTCATCATCATCATCATGATATAATCATGATATCATAATCATCATCATCTCATCATGATATCATCATCATCATCTCATCAGGATATCTTCATCATCTCATCATGATATCATCATCATCATCTCATCATTATATCATCATCATCATCTCATCATGATATCATCATTATCATCATCTCATCATGATATCATCATCATGATATCATCATCATGATATCATCATCATCATCATCATCTCATCATGATATCATCACCATCATCATCTCATCATGATATCATCATCATCATCTCATCATGATATCATCATCATCATCTCATCATGATATCATCATCACGATATCATCATCATCTCATCATGATATCATCATCATCATCATCATCATCATCATCATCATCTCATCATGATATCATCATCATCATCATCATCATCATCATCTCATCATGATATCATCATCATCATCTCATCATGATATCATCTCATCATGATATCATCTCATCATGATATCATCATCATCATCATCATCATCATCTCATCATGATATCATCATCATGATATCATCATCATGATATCATCATCATGATATCATCATCATCATCTCATCATGATATCATCATCATCATCTCATCATGATATCATCTCATCATGATATCATCATCATGATATCATCATCATGATATCATCATCATCATCATTATCATCATCATCATCATCATGATATCATCATCATCATGATATCATCATCATCATCATCATCTCATCATGATATCATCATCATCATCTCATCATGATATCATCTCATCATGATATCATCATCATGATATCATCATCATCATCATCTCATCATGATATCATCATCATCATCATCATCATCATCATCATCTCATCATGATATCATCATCATGAGATCATCATCATGATATCATCATCATCATCATCATCATCATCATCATATCATGCTATCACTTACATCATCTCATCATGATATCATCATCATCATCATCATCATCTCATCATGATATCATCATCATGATATCATCATCATCATCTCATCATGCTACCATTATCATCATCTCATCATGGTATCATCATCATGATATCATCATCATCATCATCTCATCATGATATCATCATCATGATATCATCATCATCATCTCATCATGCTACCATTATCATCATCTCATCATGGTATCATCATCATGATATCATCATCATCATCATCTCATCATGATATCATCATCTCATCATGATATCATCATCTCATCATGATATCATCATCATCATCATCATCTCATCATGATATCATCATCATCATCTCATCATGATATCATCATCATGATATCATCATCATGATATCATCATCATCATTATCATCATCATCATCATCATGATATCATCATCATCATGATATCATCATCATCATCATCATCTCATCATGATATCATCATCATCATCTCATCATGATATCATCTCATCATGATATCATCATCATGATATCATCATCATCATCATCATCTCATCATGATATCATCATCATCATCATCATCATCATCATCTCATCATGATATCATCATCATGATATCATCATCATCGTCTTCTCATCATGATATCCTCCTCATCATCATCATCTCATCATGATATCATCATCATGATATCATCATCATGATATCATCATCATCATCTCATCATCATCATCATCATCATCATCATCATCTCATCATGATATCATCATCATGATATCATCATCATCATCATCTCATCATGATATCATCATCATGATATCATCATCATCATCATCATCATCTCATCATGATATCATCATCATCATCTCATCATGATATCATCATCTCATCATGATATCATCATCATGATATCATCATCATCATCATCATCATCATCATCATCATCATCATGATATCATCATCATCATCATCTCATCATGATATCATCATCATCATCTCATCATGATATCATCATCTCATCATGATATCATCATCTCATCATGATATCATCATCATGATATCATCATCATCATCATCATCATCATCTCATCATGATATTATCATAATGATATCATCATCATCATCTCATCATGATATCATCATCATGATATCATCATCATCATCATCATCATCTCATCATGATATCATCATCATCATCTCATCATGATATCATCATCTCATCATGATATCATCATCATGATATCATCATCATCATCATCATCATCATCATCATCATCATCATGATATCATCATCATCATCATCTCATCATGATATCATCATCATCATCTCATCATGATATCATCATCTCATCATGATATCATCATCTCATCATGATATCATCATCATGATATCATCATCATCATCATCATCATCATCTCATCATGATATTATCATAATGATATCATCATCATCATCTCATCATGATATCATCATCATGATATCATCATCATCGTCTTCTCATCATGATATCCTCATCATCATCATCTCATCATGATATCATCATCATCATCATCATCATCTCATCATGATATCATCATCATGATATCATCATCATGATATCATCATCATCATCATCATCATCATCATCATCATCATCTCATCATGCTATCATTATCATCATCTCATCATGATATCATCATCATGATATCATCATCATGATATCATCATCATCATCATCATCATCATCATCATCATCTCATCATGATATCATCACCATCATCATCATCTCATCATGATATCATCATCATCATCATCATCTCATCATGATACCATCATCTCATCATGATATCATCATCATCATCATCATCTCAGCATGCTATCACTATCATCATCTCATCATGATATCTTCATCATGATATCATCATTATCTCATTATGATATCATCATCATGATATAATCTCATCATGATATCATCATCATCATCATCATCTCATCATGCTATCACTATCATCATCTCATCATGCTATCACTATCATCATCTCATCATGATATCATCATCATCTCATCATTCTATCATTATCATCATCTCATCATGATATCATAATCATCATCATCTCATCATGATATCATCATCATCATCTCATCATGATATCATCATCATGATATCATCATCATCATCATCTCATCACGATATCATCATCATCATCTCATCATGATATCATCCTCATCATCATCATCATCATCATCTCATCATGATATCATCATTATGATATAATCTCATCATGATATCATCATCATGATATCATCATCATTATCTCATCATGATTTCATCATCATCATCATGATATAATCATGATATCATAATCATCATCATCTCATCATGATATCATCATCATCATCTCATCAGGATATCTTCATCATGATATCATCATCATCATCATCATCATCTCATCATGATATCATCATCATCTCATCATGATATCATCATCATCTCATCATGATATCATCATCATCATCTCATCATTATATCATCATCATCATCTCATCATGATATCATCATTATCATCATCTCATCATGATATCATCATCATGATATCATCATCATGATATCATCATCATCATCATCATCTCATCATGATATCATCACCATCATCATCTCATCATGATATCATCATCATCATCTCATCATGATATCATCATCATCATCTCATCATGATATCATCATCACGATATCATCATCATCTCATCATGATATCATCATCATCATCATCATCATCATCATCATCATCTCATCATGATATCATCATCATCATCATCATCATCATCATCTCATCATGATATCATCATCATCATCTCATCATGATATCATCTCATCATGATATCATCTCATCATGATATCATCATCATCATCATCATCATCATCTCATCATTATATCATCATCATCATCTCATCATGATATCATCATTATCATCATCTCATCATGATATCATCATCATGATATCATCATCATGATATCATCATCATCATCATCATCTCATCATGATATCATCACCATCATCATCTCATCATGATATCATCATCATCATCTCATCATGATATCATCATCATCATCTCATCATGATATCATCATCACGATATCATCATCATCTCATCATGATATCATCATCATCATCATCATCATCATCATCATCATCTCATCATGATATCATCATCATCATCATCATCATCATCATCTCATCATGATATCATCATCATCATCTCATCATGATATCATCTCATCATGATATCATCTCATCATGATATCATCATCATCATCATCATCATCATCTCATCATGATATCATCATCATGATATCATCATCATGATATCATCATCATGATATCATCATCATCATCTCATCATGATATCATCATCATCATCTCATCATGATATCATCTCATCATGATATCATCATCATGATATCATCATCATGATATCATCATCATCATCATTATCATCATCATCATCATCATGATATCATCATCATCATGATATCATCATCATCATCATCATCTCATCATGATATCATCATCATCATCTCATCATGATATCATCTCATCATGATATCATCATCATGATATCATCATCATCATCATCTCATCATGATATCATCATCATCATCATCATCATCATCATCATCTCATCATGATATCATCATCATGAGATCATCATCATGATATCATCATCATCATCATCATCATCATCATCATATCATGCTATCACTTACATCATCTCATCATGATATCATCATCATCATCATCATCATCTCATCATGATATCATCATCATGATATCATCATCATCATCTCATCATGCTACCATTATCATCATCTCATCATGGTATCATCATCATGATATCATCATCATCATCATCTCATCATGATATCATCATCATGATATCATCATCATCATCTCATCATGCTACCATTATCATCATCTCATCATGGTATCATCATCATGATATCATCATCATCATCATCTCATCATGATATCATCATCTCATCATGATATCATCATCTCATCATGATATCATCATCATCATCATCATCTCATCATGATATCATCATCATCATCTCATCATGATATCATCATCATGATATCATCATCATGATATCATCATCATCATTATCATCATCATCATCATCATGATATCATCATCATCATGATATCATCATCATCATCATCATCTCATCATGATATCATCATCATCATCTCATCATGATATCATCTCATCATGATATCATCATCATGATATCATCATCATCATCATCATCTCATCATGATATCATCATCATCATCATCATCATCATCATCTCATCATGATATCATCATCATGAGATCATCATCATGATATCATCATCATCATCATCATCATCATCATCATCATCACCATCTCATCATGATATCATCATCATCTCATCATGATATCATCATCATCATCTCATCATGATATCATCATCATGATATCATCATCATGATATCATCATCATCTCATCATGATATCATCATCATGATATCATCATCATCAGCATCATCATCATCATCATCATCATCATCTCATCATCATGATATCATCATCATGATATCATCATCATCATCATCATCATCATCAACATCATCTCATCATGATATCATCATCATGATATCATCATCATCATCATCATCATGATATCATAATCATGATATCATCATCATCATAATCATCATCATCATCATCATCATCATCACCATTTCATCATGATATCATCATCATCATGATATCATCATCATCATCATCATGATATCATCATCATGATATCATCATCATCATCATCATCATCATCATCATCATCATCATCATCACCATCTCATCATGATATCATCATCATCTCATCATGATATCATCATCATCATCTCATCATGATATCATCATCACGATATCATCATCATCTCATCATGATATCATCATCATCATCATCATCATCATCATCATCATCTCATCATGATATCATCATCATCATCATCATCATCATCATCTCATCATGATATCATCATCATCATCTCATCATGATATCATCTCATCATGATATCATCTCATCATGATATCATCATCATCATCATCATCTCATCATGATATCATCATCATGATATCATCATCATGATATCATCATCATGATATCATCATCATCATCTCATCATGATATCATCATCATCATCTCATCATGATATCATCTCATCATGATATCATCATCATGATATCATCATCATGATATCATCATCATCATCATTATCATCATCATCATCATCATGATATCATCATCATCATGATATCATCATCATCATCATCATCTCATCATGATATCATCATCATCATCTCATCATGATATCATCTCATCATGATATCATCATCATGATATCATCATCATCATCATCTCATCATGATATCATCATCATCATCATCATCATCTCATCATGATATCATCATCATGAGATCATCATCATGATATCATCATCATCATCATCATCATCATCATCACCATCTCATCATGATATCATCATCATCTCATCATGATATCATCATCATCATCATCTCATCATGATATCATCATCATGATATCATCATCATCTCATCATGATATCATCATCATCAGCATCATCATCATCTCATCATGATATCATCATCATCATCATCATCATCATCATCTCATCATGATATCATCATCATGATATCATCATCATGATATCATAATCATCATCATCATCATCTCATCATGATATCATCATCATCATCTCATCATGATATCATCTCATCATGATATCATCATCATGATATCATCATCATCATCATCATTTTCATCATCTCATCATCATGATATCATCATCATCATCTCATCATGATATCATCATCTCATCATGATATCATCATCATCATCATCATCTCATCATGATATCATCATCTCATCATGATATCATCATCTCATCATGATATCATCATCATCATCATCTCATCATGATATCATCATCATCATCTCATCATGATATCATCATCATGATATCATCATCATCATCATTATCATCATCATCATCATCATGATATCATCATCATCATGATATCATCATCATCATCATCATCTCATCATGATATCATCATCATCATCTCATCATGATATCATCATCATCATCTCATTATGATATCATCATCATCATCATCATCATCATCATGATATCATCATCATGAGATCATCATCATGAGATCATCATCATGATATCATCATCATCATCATCATCATCATCACCATCTCATCATGATATCATCATCATCTCATCATTATATCATCATCATCATCATCTCATCATGATATCATCATCATGATATCATCATCATCTCATCATGATATCATCATCATCAGCATCATCATCATCATCATCATCATCATCATCATCATCATCATCATCATCATCTCATCATCATGATATCATCATCATGATATCATCATCATCATCATCATCATCATCATCATCATCATCAACATCATCTCATCATGATATCATCATCATGATATCATCATCATCATCATCTCATCATGATATCATAATCATGATATCATCATCATCATCATCATCATCATCATCATCATCATCATCATCATCACCATTTCATCATGATATCATCATCATCATCATGATATCATCATCATCATCATCATGATATCATCATCATGATATCATCATCATCATCATCATCATCATCATCATCATCATCATCATCATCATCTCATCATGCTATCACTATCATCATCTCATCATGATATCATCATCATGATATCATCATTATCTCATCATGATATCATCATCATGATATCATCATCATGATATCATCATCATCAGCATCATCATCATCATCTCATCATGATACCATCATCTCATCATGATATCATCATCATCATCATCTCATCATGCTATCACTATCATCATCTCATCATGATATCATCATCATGATATCATCATTATCTCATCATGATATCATCATCACGATATCATCATCATCATCATCATCATCATCATCTCATCATGATATCATCATCATCATCATCATCATCATCATCTCATCATGATATCATCATCATCATCATCATCATCATCATCATCATCTCATCATGCTATCACTTACATCATCTCATCATGATATCATCATCATCTCATAATGATATCATCATCATGATATCATCATCATCTCATCATGCTACCATTATCATCATCTCATCATGGTTTCATCATCATGATATCATCATCATCATCATCTCATTATGCTACCATTATCATCATCATCTCATCATGATATCATCATCATCATCATCATCATCATCATATCATGCTATCACTTACATCATCTCATCATGATATCATCATCATCATCATCATCATCATCATCATCTCATCATGATATCATCATCATGATATCATCATCATCATCTCATCATGCTACCATTATCATCATCTCATCATGGTATCATCATCATGATATCATCATCATCATCATCTCATCATGATATCATCATCATGATATCATCATCATCATCTCATCATGCTACCATTATCATCATCTCATCATGGTATCATCATCATGATATCATCATCATCATCATCTCATCATGATATCATCATCTCATCATGATATCATCATCTCATCATGATATCATCATCATCATCATCTCATCATGATATCATCATCATCATCTCATCATGATATCATCATCATGATATCATCATCATGATATCATCATCATCATTATCATCATCATCATCATCATGATATCATCATCATCATGATATCATCATCATCATCATCATCTCATCATGATATCATCATCATCATCTCACCATGATATCATCTCATCATGATATCATCATCATGATATCATCATCATCATCATCATCTCATCATGATATCATCATCATCATCATCATCATCTCATCATGATATCATCATCATGAGATCATCATCATGATATCATCATCATCATCATCATCATCATCACCATCTCATCATGATATCATCATCATCTCATCATGATATCATCATCATCATCATCATCATCATCACCATCTCATCATGATATCATCATCATCTCATCATGATATCATCATCATCATCTCATCATGATATCATCATCATGATATCATCATCATCTCATCATGATATCATCATCATGATATCATCATCATCAGCATCATCATCATCATCATCATCATCTCATCATCATGATATCATCATCATGATATCATCATCATCATCATCATCATCATCAACATCATCTCATCATGATATCATCATCATGATATCATCATCATCATCATCATGATATCATAATCATGATATCATCATCATCATAATCATCATCATCATCATCATCATCATCACCATTTCATCATGATATCATCATCATCATGATATCATCATCATCATCATCATGATATCATCATCATGATATCATCATCATCATCATCATCATCATCATCACCATCTCATCATGATATCATCATCATCTCATCATGATATCATCATCATCATCTCATCATGATATCATCATCACGATATCATCATCATCTCATCATGATATCATCATCATCATCATCATCATCATCATCTCATCATGATATCATCATCATCATCATCATCATCATCATCATCATCTCATCATGATATCATCATCATCATGATATCATCATCATCATCATCATCTCATCATGATATCATCATCATCATCTCATCATGATATCATCTCATCATGATATCATCATCATGATATCATCATCATCATCATCTCATCATGATATCATCATCATCATCATCATCATCATCATCATCATCATCATCATCTCATCATGATATCATCATCATGAGATCATCATCATGATATCATCATCATCATCATCATCATCATCATCATCACCATCTCATCATGATATCATCATCATCTCATCATGATATCATCATCATCATCATCTCATCATGATATCATCATCATGATATCATCATCATCTCATCATGATATCATCATCATCAGCATCATCATCATCTCATCATGATATCATCATCATCATCATCATCATCATCTCATCATGATATCATCATCATGATATCATCATCATGATATCATAATCATCATCATCATCATCTCATCATGATATCATCATCATCATCTCATCATGATATCATCTCATCATGATATCATCATCATGATATCATCATCATCATCATTATCATCATCTCATCATCATGATATCATCATCATCATCTCATCATGATATCATCATCATCATCACCTCATCATGATATCATCATCATGAGATCATCATCATGATATCATCATCATCATCATCATCATCATCATCATCTCATCATGATATTATCATAATGATATCATCATCATCATCTCATCATGATATCATCATCATGATATCATCATCATCGTCTTCTCATCATGATATCATAATCATCCTCATCATCTCATCATGATATCATCATCATGATATCATCATCATGATATCATCATCATCATCTCATCATCATCATCATCATCATCATCATCATCTCATCATGATATCATCATCATGATATCATCATCATCATCATCTCATCATGATATCATCATCATGATATCATCATCATCATCATCATCATCATCATGATATCATCATCATCATCATCTCATCATGATATCATCATCATCATCTCATCATGATATCATCATCTCATCATGATATCATCATCATGATATCATCATCATCATCATCATCATCATCATGATATCATCATCATCATCATCTCATCATGATATCATCATCATCATCTCATCATGATATCATCATCTCATCATGATATCATCATCTCATCATGATATCATCATCATGATATCATCATCATCATCATCATCATCATCATCATCATCATCTCATCATGATATTATCATAATGATATCATCATCATCATCTCATCATGATATCATCATCATGATATCATCATCATCGTCTTCTCATCATGATATCCTCATCATCATCATCTCATCATGATATCATCATCTCATCATGATATCATCATCATGATATCATCATCATCATCATCATCATCATCATGATATCATCATCATCATCATCTCATCATGATATCATCATCATCATCTCATCATGATATCATCATCTCATCATGATATCATCATCTCATCATGATATCATCATCATGATATCATCATCATCATCATCATCATCATCATCATCATCATCTCATCATGATATTATCATAATGATATCATCATCATCATCTCATCATGATATCATCATCATGATATCATCATCATCGTCTTCTCATCATGATATCCTCATCATCATCATCTCATCATGATATCATCATCTCATCATGATATCATCATCATCATCATCATCTCATCATGATATCATCATCATGATATCATCATCATGATATCATCATCATCATCATCATCATCATCATCATCATCATCATCATCATCTCATCATGCTATCATTATCATCATCTCATCATGATATCATCATCATGATATCATCATCATGATATCATCATCATCATCATCATCATCATCATCTCATCATGATATCATCACCATCATCATCATCTCATCATGATATCATCATCATCATCATCATCTCATCATGATACCATCATCTCATCATGATATCATCATCATCTCAGCATGCTATCACTATCATCATCTCATCATGATATCTTCATCATGATATCATCATTATCTCATTATGATATCATCATCATGATATAATCTCATCATGATATCATCATCATCATCATCATCTCATCATGCTATCACTATCATCATCTCATCATGCTATCACTATCATCATCTCATCATGATATCATCATCATCTCATCATTCTATCATTATCATCATCTCATCATGATATCATAATCATCATCATCTCATCATGATATCATCATCATCATCTCATCATGATATCATCATCATGATATCATCATCATCATCATCTCATCACGATATCATCATCATCATCTCATCATGATATCATCCTCATCATCATCATCATCATCATCATCATCTCATCATGATATCATCATTATGATATAATCTCATCATGATATCATCATCATGATATCATCATCATTATCTCATCATGATTTCATCATCATCATCATGATATAATCATGATATCATAATCATCATCATCTCATCATGATATCATCATCATCTCATCAGGATATCTTCATCATGATATCATCATCATCATCATCATCTCATCATGATATCATCATCATCATCTCATCATGATATCATCATCATCTCATCATGATATCATCATCATCATCTCATCATTATATCATCATCATCATCTCATCATGATATCATCATTATCATCATCTCATCATGATATCATCATCATGATATCATCATCATGATATCATCATCATGATATCATCATCATCATCATCATCATCATCTCATCATGATATCATCACCATCATCATCTCATCATGATATCATCATCATCATCATCATCATCATCATCTCATCATGATACCATCATCTCATCATGATATCATCATCATCATCTCATCATGCTATCACTTACATCATCTCATCATGATATCATCATCATCTCATAATGATATCATCATCATGATATCATCATCATCATCATCATCATCATCATCATCTCATCATCATCATCATCATCATCATCATCATCATCATCATCTCATCATGCTATCACTTACATCATCTCATCACGATATCATCATCATCATCATCATCATCATCATCATCATCATTATCATCATCTCATCATGATATCATCATCATCATCATCATCTCATCATGATATCATCATCATCATCATCATCATCATCATCATCTCATCATGCTATCACTTACATCATCTCATCATGATATCATCATCATCTCATAATGATATCATCATCATGATATCATCATCATCATCTCATCATGCTACCATTATCATCATCTCATCATGCTATCACTTACATCATCTCATCATGATATCATCATCATCTCATAATGATATCATCATCATGATATCATCATCATCATATCATCATGCTACCATTATCATCATCTCATCATGGTATCATCATCATGATATCATTATCATCATCATCATCATCATCAT
The DNA here is from genome assembly GCA_036172795.1 of Pelodytes ibericus. NCBI lineage: Eukaryota > Metazoa > Chordata > Amphibia > Anura > Pelodytidae > Pelodytes > Pelodytes ibericus. The sequence goes on along the minus strand of CM069867.1, from coordinate 33,918,202 downwards.
CATCATCATCATCATCATCATCATCTCATCATGATATCATCATCTCATCATGATATCATCATCTCATCATGATATCATCATCATCATCTCATCATGATATCATAATCATCATCATCTCATCATCATCATCATCTCATCATGATATCATCATCTCATCATGATATCATCATCTCATCATGATATCATCATCATCATCTCATCATGATATCATAATCATCATCATCATCTCATAATGATATCATCATCATGATATCATCATCATCATCATCATCATCATCATCATCTCATCATAATATCATCATCATCATCATCATCATCATCTCATCATGATTTCATCATCATGATATCATCATCATCATCATCATCATCATCTCATCATAATATCATCATCATCATCATCTCATCATGATATCATCATCATCATCATCATCATCATCATCATCATCATCTCATCATCATCATCTCATCATGATATCATCATCATAATCTCATCATCATCTCATCATGATATCATCATCATCATCATCTCATCATGATATCATCATCATCTCATCATGATCTCATCATCATCATCTCATCATCATCTCATCATGCTACCATTATCATCATCTCATCATGGTTTCATCATCATGATATCATCATCATCATCATCTCATTATGCTACCATTATCATCATCATCTCATCATGATATCATCATCATCATCATCATATCATGCTATCACTTACATCATCTCATCATGATATCATCATCATCATCATCATCTCATCATGATATCATCATCATCATCATCTCATCATGCTACCATTATCATCATCTCATCATGGTATCATCATCATGATATCATCATCATCATCATCTCATCATGATATCATCATCTCATCATGATATCATCATCTCATCATGATATCATCATCATCATCATCTCATCATGATATCATCATCATCATCTCATCATGATATCATCATCATGATATCATCATCATGATATCATCATCATCATCATTATCATCATCATCATGATATCATCATCATCATGATATCATCATCATCATCATCATCTCATCATGATATCATCATCATCATCTCATCATGATATCATCTCATCATGATATCATCATCATGATATCATCATCATCATCATCATCTCATCATGATATCATCATCATCATCATCATCATCATCATCTCATCATGATATCATCATCATGAGATCATCATCATGATATCATCATCATCATCATCATCATCATCATCATCATCATCACCATCTCATCATGATATCATCATCATCTCATCATGATATCATCATCATCATCTCATCATGATATCATCATCATGATATCATCATCATCTCATCATGATATCATCATCATGATATCATCATCATCATCATCATCATCATCATCATCTCATCATCATGATATCATCATCATGATATCATCATCATCATCATCATCATCATCATCATCATCATCATCAACATCATCTCATCATGATATCATCATCATGATATCATCATCATCATCTCATCATGATATCATAATCATGATATCATCATCATCATAATCATCATCATCATCATCATCATCACCATTTCATCATGATATCATCATCATCATCATGATATCATCATCATCATCATCATGATATCATCATCATGATATCATCATCATCATCATCATCATCATCATCATCATCACCATCTCATCATGATATCATCATCATCTCATCTCATCATGATATCATCATCACGATATCATCATCATCTCATCATGATATCATCATCATCATCATCATCTCATCATGATATCATATTCATCATCATCATCATCTCATCATGATATCATCATCATCATCTCATCATGATATCATCTCATCATGATATCATCTCATCGTGATATCATCATCATCATCATCATCATCATCATCTCATCATGATATCATCATCATGATATCATCATCATGATATCATCATCATCATCTCATCATGATATCATCATCATCATCTCATCATGATATCATCTCATCATGATATCATCATCATGATATCATCATCATGATATCATCATCATGATATCATCATCATCATCATTATCATCATCATCATCATCATGATTCATCATCATCATGATATCATCATCATCATCATCATCTCATCATGATATCATCATCATCTCATCATGATATCATCTCATCATGATATCATCATCATGATATCATCATCATGATATCATCATCATCATCATCTCATCATGATATCATCATCATCATCATCATCATCATCATCATCATCATCATCTCATCATGATATCATCATCATGAGATCATCATCATGATATCATCATCATCATCATCATCATCATCATCATCACCATCTCATCATGATATCATCATCATCTCATCATGATATCATCATCATCATCTCATCATGATATCATCATCATGATATCATCATCATCTCATCATGATATCATCATCATCAGCATCATCATCATCTCATCATGATATCATCATCATCATCATCATCATCATCATCTCATCATGATATCATCATCATGATATCATCATCATGATATCATCATCATGATATCATAATCATCATCATCATCTCATCATGATATCATCATCATCATCTCATCATGATATCATCTCATCATGATATCATCATCATGATATCATCATCATCATCATCATCATCATCATTATCATCATCTCATCATCATGATATCATCATCATCATCTCTCAATGATATCATCATCATCATCATCACCTCATCATGATATCATCATCATGAGATCATCATCATGATATCATCATCATCATCATCATCATGATATCATCATCATGATATCATCATCATCGTCTTCTCATCATGATATCCTCCTCATCATCATCATCTCATCATGATATCATCATCATGATATCATCATCATGATATCATCATCATCATCTCATCATCATCATCATCATCATCATCATCATCTCATCATGATATCATCATCATGATATCATCATCATCATCATCATCTCATCATGATATCATCATCATGATATCATCATCATCATCATCTCATCATGATATCATCATCATCATCTCATCATGATATCATCATCTCATCATGATATCATCATCATGATATCATCATCATCATCATCATCATCATCATCATCATCATGATATCATCATCATCATCATCATCTCATCATGATATCATCATCATCATCTCATCATGATATCATCATCTCATCATGATATCATCATCTCATCATGATATCATCATCATGATATCATCATCATCATCATCATCATCATCATCATCTCATCATGATATTATCATAATGATATCATCATCATCATCTCATCATGATATCATCATCATGATATCATCATCATCGTCTTCTCATCATGATATCCTCATCATCATGATATCATCATCATGATATCATCATCATCATCATCATCATCATCATCATCATCATCATCATCTCATCATGCTATCATTATCATCATCTCATCATGATATCATCATCATGATATCATCATCATGATATCATCATCATGATATCATCATCATCATCATCATCTCATCATGATATCATCACCATCATCATCATCTCATCATGATATCATCATCATCATCTCATCATGATACCATCATCTCATCATGATATCATCATCATCATCATCTCATCATGATATCATCATCATCATCATCATCATCATCATCTCATCATGCTATCACTTACATCATCTCATCATGATATCATCATCATCTCATAATGATATCATCATCATGATATCATCATCATCATCTCATCATGCTACCATTATCATCATCTCATCATGGTATCATCATCATGATATCATCATCATCATCATCATCATCATCATCATCATCATCATCATCATCTCATCATGATATCATCATCTCATCATGATATCATCATCTCATCATGATATCATCATCATCATCTCATCATGATATCATAATCATCATCATCTCATCATCATCATCATCTCATCATGATATCATCATCTCATCATGATATCATCATCTCATCATGATATCATCATCATCATCTCATCATGATATCATAATCATCATCATCATCTCATAATGATATCATCATCATGATATCATCATCATCATCATCATCATCATCATCATCATCATCTCATCATAATATCATCATCATCATCATCATCATCATCATCATCATCATCATCATCATCATCATCATCTCATCATGATTTCATCATCATGATATCATCATCATCATCATCATCATCATCTCATCATAATATCATCATCATCATCATCTCATCATGATATCATCATCATCATCATCATCATCATCATCATCATCATCTCATCATCATCATCTCATCATGATATCATCATCATCATCTCATCATCATCTCATCATGATATCATCATCATCATCATCTCATCATGATATCATCATCATCTCATCATGATATCATCATCATGATATCATCATCATCTCATCATGCTACCATTATCATCATCTCATCATGGTTTCATCATCATGATATCATCATCATCATCATCTCATTATGCTACCATTATCATCATCATCTCATCATGATATCATCATCATCATCATCATCATCATATCATGCTATCACTTACATCATCTCATCATGATATCATCATCATCATCATCATCATCATCTCATCATGATATCATCATCATCATCTCATCATGCTACCATTATCATCATCTCATCATGGTATCATCATCATGATATCATCATCATCATCATCATCTCATCATGATATCATCATCTCATCATGATATCATCATCTCATCATGATATCATCATCATCATCATCTCATCATGATATCATCATCATCATCTCATCATGATATCATCATCATGATATCATCATCATGATATCATCATCATCATCATTATCATCATCATCATGATATCATCATCATCATGATATCATCATCATCATCATCATCATCTCATCATGATATCATCATCATCATCTCATCATGATATCATCTCATCATGATATCATCATCATGATATCATCATCATCATCATCATCATCTCATCATGATATCATCATCATCATCATCATCATCATCATCTCATCATGATATCATCATCATGAGATCATCATCATGATATCATCATCATCATCATCATCATCATCATCATCATCATCATCATCATCATCATCACCATCTCATCATGATATCATCATCATCTCATCATGATATCATCATCATCATCTCATCATGATATCATCATCATGATATCATCATCATCTCATCATGATATCATCATCATGATATCATCATCATCATCTCATCATGATATCATCATCATGATATCATCATCATGATATCATCATCATCATGATATCATCATCATCATGATATCATCATCATCATCATCATCTCATCATGATATCATCATCATCATCTCATCATGATATCATCTCATCATGATATCATCATCATCTCATCATGATATCATCATCATCATCTCATCATGATATCATCATCATGATATCATCATCATCTCATCATGATATCATCATCATGATATCATCATCATCATCATCATCATCTCATCATCATGATATCATCATCATGATATCATCATCATCATCATCATCATCATCATCATCAACATCATCTCATCATGATATCATCATCATGATATCATCATCATCATCTCATCATGATATCATAATCATGATATCATCATCATCATAATCATCATCATCATCATCATCATCACCATTTCATCATGATATCATCATCATCATCATGATATCATCATCATCATCATCATGATATCATCATCATGATATCATCATCATCATCATCATCATCATCATCATCATCATCACCATCTCATCATGATATCATCATCATCTCATCTCATCATGATATCATCATCACGATATCATCATCATCTCATCATGATATCATCATCATCATCATCATCTCATCATGATATCATCATCATCATCATCATCATCATCTCATCATGATATCATCATCATCATCTCATCATGATATCATCTCATCATGATATCATCATCATCATCATCATCATCATCATCATCTCATCATGATATCATCTCATCATGATATCATCATCATCATCATCATCATCATCATCATCATCTCATCATGATATCATCATCATGATATCATCATCATGATATCATCATCATCATCTCATCATGATATCATCATCATCATCTCATCATGATATCATCTCATCATGATATCATCATCATGATATCATCATCATGATATCATCATCATGATATCATCATCATCATCATTATCATCATAATCATCATCATGATTCATCATCATCATGATATCATCATCATCATCATCATCTCATCATGATATCATCATCATCTCATCATGATATCATCTCATCATGATATCATCATCATGATATCATCATCATCATCATCTCATCATGATATCATCATCATCATCATCATCATCATCATCATCTCATCATGATATCATCATCATGAGATCATCATCATGATATCATCATCATCATCATCATCATCATCATCATCATCACCATCTCATCATGATATCATCATCATCTCATCATGATATCATCATCATCATCATCTCATCATGATATCATCATCATGATATCATCATCATGATATCATCATCATCTCATCATGATATCATCATCATCAGCATCATCATCATCTCATCATGATATCATCATCATCATCATCATCATCATCATCATCATCTCATCATGATATCATCATCATGATATCATCATCATGATATCATCATCATGATATCATAATCATCATCATCATCTCATCATGATATCATCATCATCATCTCATCATGATATCATCTCATCATGATATCATCATCATGATATCATCATCATCATCATCATCATCATTATCATCATCTCATCATCATGATATCATCATCATCATCTCATCATGATATCATCATCATCATCATCACCTCATCATGACATCATCATCATGAGATCATCATCATGATATCATCATCATCATCATCATCATGATATCATCATCATGATATCATCATCATCGTCTTCTCATCATGATATCCTCCTCATCATCATCATCTCATCATGATATCATCATCATGATATCATCATCATGATATCATCATCATCATCTCATCATCATCATCATCATCATCATCATCATCTCATCATGATATCATCATCATGATATCATCATCATCATCATCTCATCATGATATCATCATCATGATATCATCATCATCATCATCATCATCTCATCATGATATCATCATCATCATCTCATCATGATATCATCATCTCATCATGATATCATCATCATGATATCATCATCATCATCATCATCATCATCATCATCATCATCATGATATCATCATCATCATCATCTCATCATGATATCATCATCATCATCTCATCATGATATCATCATCTCATCATGATATCATCATCTCATCATGATATCATCATCATGATATCATCATCATCATCATCATCATCATCTCATCATGATATTATCATAATGATATCATCATCATCATCTCATCATGATATCATCATCATGATATCATCATCATCATCATCATCATCTCATCATGATATCATCATCATCATCTCATCATGATATCATCATCTCATCATGATATCATCATCATGATATCATCATCATCATCATCATCATCATCATCATCATCATCATGATATCATCATCATCATCATCTCATCATGATATCATCATCATCATCTCATCATGATATCATCATCTCATCATGATATCATCATCTCATCATGATATCATCATCATGATATCATCATCATCATCATCATCATCATCTCATCATGATATTATCATAATGATATCATCATCATCATCTCATCATGATATCATCATCATGATATCATCATCATCGTCTTCTCATCATGATATCCTCATCATCATCATCTCATCATGATATCATCATCATCATCATCATCTCATCATGATATCATCATCATGATATCATCATCATGATATCATCATCATCATCATCATCATCATCATCATCATCATCTCATCATGCTATCATTATCATCATCTCATCATGATATCATCATCATGATATCATCATCATGATATCATCATCATCATCATCATCATCATCATCATCATCTCATCATGATATCATCACCATCATCATCATCTCATCATGATATCATCATCATCATCATCATCTCATCATGATACCATCATCTCATCATGATATCATCATCATCATCATCATCTCAGCATGCTATCACTATCATCATCTCATCATGATATCTTCATCATGATATCATCATTATCTCATTATGATATCATCATCATGATATAATCTCATCATGATATCATCATCATCATCATCATCTCATCATGCTATCACTATCATCATCTCATCATGCTATCACTATCATCATCTCATCATGATATCATCATCATCTCATCATTCTATCATTATCATCATCTCATCATGATATCATAATCATCATCATCTCATCATGATATCATCATCATCATCTCATCATGATATCATCATCATGATATCATCATCATCATCATCTCATCACGATATCATCATCATCATCTCATCATGATATCATCCTCATCATCATCATCATCATCATCTCATCATGATATCATCATTATGATATAATCTCATCATGATATCATCATCATGATATCATCATCATTATCTCATCATGATTTCATCATCATCATCATGATATAATCATGATATCATAATCATCATCATCTCATCATGATATCATCATCATCATCTCATCAGGATATCTTCATCATGATATCATCATCATCATCATCATCATCTCATCATGATATCATCATCATCTCATCATGATATCATCATCATCTCATCATGATATCATCATCATCATCTCATCATTATATCATCATCATCATCTCATCATGATATCATCATTATCATCATCTCATCATGATATCATCATCATGATATCATCATCATGATATCATCATCATCATCATCATCTCATCATGATATCATCACCATCATCATCTCATCATGATATCATCATCATCATCTCATCATGATATCATCATCATCATCTCATCATGCTATCACTTACATCATCTCATCATGATATCATCATCATCTCATAATGATATCATCATCATGATATCATCATCATCATCATCATCATCATCATCATCATCATCATCATCTCATCATGCTACCATTATCATCATCATCTCATCATCATCATCATCATCATCATCATCATCATCATCATCATCTCATCATGCTATCACTTACATCATCTCATCACGATATCATCATCATCATCATCATCATCATCATCATCATCATCATTATCATCATCTCATCATGATATCATCATCATCATCATCATCATCTCATCATGATATCATCATCATCATCATCATCATCATCTCATCATCATCATCATCATCATCATCATCATCATCATCATCATCTCATCATGCTATCACTTACATCATCTCATCACGATATCATCATCATCATCATCATCATCATCATCATCATCATCATCATCATTATCATCATCTCATCATGATATCATCATCATCATCATCATCATCTCATCATGATATCATCATCATCATCATCATCATCATCATCATCATCTCATCATGCTATCACTTACATCATCTCATCATGATATCATCATCATCTCATAATGATATCATCATCATGATATCATCATCATCATCTCATCATGCTACCATTATCATCATCTCATCATGGTATCATCATCATGATATCATCATCATCATCATCATCATCATCATCATCATCATCATCATCATCATCTCATCATGATATCATCATCTCATCATGATATCATCATCATCATCTCATCATGATATCATAATCATCATCATCTCATCATCATCATCATCATCATCATCATCTCATCATGATATCATCATCTCATCATGATATCATCATCTCATCATGATATCATCATCATCATCTCATCATGATATCATAATCATCATCATCATCTCATAATGATATCATCATCATGATATCATCATCATCATCATCATCATCATCATCTCATCATAATATCATCATCATCATCATCATCATCATCATCATCATCTCATCATGATATCATCATCATCATCTCATCATCATCATCTCATCATCATCTCATCATGATATCATCATCATCATCTCATCATGATATCATCATCATCTCATCATGATATCATCATCATGATATCATCATCATCTCATCATGCTACCATTATCATCATCTCATCATGGTTTCATCATCATGATATCATCATCATCATCATCTCATTATGCTACCATTATCATCATCATCTCATCATGATATCATCATCATCATCATCATATCATGCTATCACTTACATCATCTCATCATGATATCATCATCATCATCATCATCATCTCATCATGATATCATCATCATGATATCATCATCATCATCTCATCATGCTACCATTATCATCATCTCATCATGGTATCATCATCATGATATCATCATCATCATCATCATCTCATCATGATATCATCATCTCATCATGATATCATCATCTCATCATGATATCATCATCATCATCATCTCATCATGATATCATCATCTCATCATGATATCATCATCTCATCATGATATCATCATCATCATCATCTCATCATGATATCATCATCATCATCTCATCATGATATCATCATCATGATATCATCATCATGATATCATCATCATCATCATTATCATCATCATCATCATCATGATATCATCATCATCATGATATCATCATCATCATCATCATCTCATCATGATATCATCATCATGATATCATCATCATCATCTCATCATGCTACCATTCTCATCATCTCATCATGGTATCATCATCATGATATCATCATCATCATCATCTCATCATGATATCATCATCTCATCATGATATCATCATCTCATCATGATATCATCATCATCATCATCTCATCATGATATCATCATCTCATCATGATATCATCATCTCATCATGATATCATCATCATCATCATCTCATCATGATATCATCATCATCATCTCATCATGATATCATCATCATGATATCATCATCATGATATCATCATCATGATATCATCATCATCATCATTATCATCATCATCATCATCATGATATCATCATCATCATCTCATCATGATATCATCATCATGATATCATCATCATCATCTCATCATGCTACCATTATCATCATCTCATCATGGTATCATCATCATGATATCATCATCATCATCATCTCATCATGATATCATCATCTCATCATGATATCATCATCTCATCATGATATCATCATCTCATCATGATATCATCATCATCATCATCTCATCATGATATCATCATCATCATCTCATCATGATATCATCATCATGATATCATCATCATGATATCATCATCATGATATCATCATCATCATCATTATCATCATCATCATCATCATGATATCATCATCATCATGATATCATCATCATCATCATCATCTCATCATGATATCATCATCATCATCTCATTATGATATCATCATCATCATCATCATCATCATCATGATATCATCATCATGAGATCATCATCATGATATCATCATCATCATCATCATCATCATCACCATCTCATCATGATATCATCATCATCTCATCATTATATCATCATCATCATCATCTCATCATGATATCATCATCATGATATCATCATCATGATATCATCATCATCTCATCATGATATCATCATCATCAGCATCATCATCATCATCATCATCATCATCATCATCATCATCATCATCATCATCATCATCTCATCATCATGATATCATCATCATGATATCATCATCATCATCATCATCATCATCTCATCATCATGATATCATCATCATGATATCATCATCATCATCATCATCATCATGATATCATCATTATCTCATCATGATATCATCATCATGATATCATCATCATGATATCATCATCATCAGCATCATCATCATCATCTCATCATGATACCATCATCTCATCATGATATCATCATCATCATCATCTCATCATGCTATCACTATCATCATCTCATCATGATATCATCATCATGATATCATCATTATCTCATCATAAAGTGACAAAAATTGCTAAAGTGCGCTTAAACAAACTGTAAGGTGAAAAATAGCAGAGTGAAAAAACAATGTGAATATATATATATACACCTTATTAGGTGAAAAATAATTGTAGTGACGGATCTTGTGCAAAAGATAATGCAGTGAAACAATATATTGTGTGATCGAGGGGGATTTTATCTCCCCTCTTTTATCTCACTCACAGACTTCAGTGAGTGAGATAAAAGAGGGGAGATAAAATCCCCCTCGATCACACAATATATTGTTTCACTGCATTATCTTTTGCACAAGATCCGTCACTACAATTATTTTTCACCTAATAAGGTGTATATATATATATTCACATTGTTTTTTCACTCTGCTATTTTTCACCTTACAGTTTGTTTAAGCGCACTTTAGCAATTTTTGTCACTTTATGCTTATGTTATTGTGTGTGGTTTAGGGACACACTGCCTCAGTGCTGCTGTGACCAAGATTAGAGCGCTGGGTATACTTTTTTTCATTATCTCATCATGATATCATCATCACGATATCATCATCATCATCATCATCATCATCATCATCATCTCATCATGATATCATCATCATCATCATCATCATCTCATCATGATATCATCATCATCATCATCATCATCATCATCTCATCATGCTATCACTTACATCATCTCATCATGATATCATCATCATATCATAATGATATCATCATCATGATATCATCATCATCATCTCATCATGCTACCATTATCATCATCTCATCATGGTATCATCATCATGACATCATCATCATCATCATCATCTCATCATGATATCATCATCTCATCATGATATCATCATCATCATCTCATCATGATATCATAATCATCATCATCTCATAATGATATCATCATCATGATATCATCATCATCATCATCATCATCTCATCATAATATCATCATCATCATCATCATCTCATCATGATTTCATCATCATGATATCATCATCATCATCATCTCATCATAATATCATCATCATCATCATCTCATCATGATATCATCATCATCATCATCATCATCATCTCATCATCATCATCTCATCATGATATCATCATCATCATCATCATCATCTCATCATCATCTCATCATGATATCATCATCATCATCTCATCATGATTTCATCATCATGATATCATCATCATCATCATCATCATCATCTCATCATAATATCATCATCATCATCATCTCATCATGATATCATCATCATCATCATCATCTCATCATCATCATCTCATCATGATATCATCATCATCATCGTCTCATCATCATCTCATCATGATATCATCATCATCATCTCATCATGATATCATCATCATCTCATCATGATATCATCATCATGATATCATCATCATCTCATCATGCTACCATTATCATCATCTCATCATGGTTTCATCATCATGATATCATCATCATCATCATCATCTCATCATGCTACCATTATCATCATCATCTCATCATGATATCATCATCATCATCATCATATCATACTATCACTTACATCATCTCATCATGATATCATCATCATCATCATCATCATCATCATCTCATCATGATATCATCATCATCATCTCATCATGCTACCATTATCATCATCTCATCATGGTATCATCATCATGATATCATCATCATCATCATCTCATCATGATATCATCATCTCATCATGATATCATCATCTCATCATGATATCATCATCATCATCTCATCATGATATCATCATCATCATCTCATCATGATATCATCATCATGATATCATCATCATGATATCATCATCATCATCATTATCATCATCATCATCATCATGATATCATCATCATCATCATGATATCATCATCATCATCATCTCATCATGATATCATCATCATCATCTCATCATGATATCATCTCATCATGATATCATCATCATGATATCATCATCATCATCATCATCTCATCATGATATCATCATCATCATCATCATCTCATCATGATATCATCATCATGAGATCATCATCATGATATCATCATCATCATCATCATCACCATCTCATCATGATATCATCATCATCTCATCATGATATCATCATTATCATCTCATCATGATATCATCATCATGATATCATCATCATCTCATCATGATATCATCATCATGATATCATCATCATCAGCATCATCATCATCATCATCATCATCATCATCTCATCATCATGATATCATCATCATGATATCATCATCATCATCATCATCATCATCTTCAACATCATCTCATCATGATATGACGACACGCCAGGAGGAAGCCTTTGATTTAGGCGAAACGCGTTCGTGTACTGTACTTTTCAGGACCAGCCACCTCTGGCTAACTTTGGACTTTTATTTATTTTATCTATTTTTATGCTATATCTATTTTACATCCTGGAAGACATCGTGGAGCTGTTGTTCCAGTATAGTACATGTAAGGTACTACTGTTTTTTTATATTAAAATTGTTTACATTTACCATTTACACCTCCCGTTTGTATCTTTTTCCTACTGAACAACGTCATACACTGGAGGAAGAGGGAGAAGGTGCAACTACCTACAACAGATGAGCCTGTCTATCTGAAAGTTTTGTGAGTGCAAAGACATATCCTGTACATATCACTATTTTTTGCAGCAGTATTGTGCTATGTTTTCTTGTTCTCTTTTTTACACATGTAATTGGATGAACATCATGATATCTGCTTAAGAACATCCTTTCAGGCAATTATCAATACCCCATTGCTTTTTTTTTTTTTTTTTTTTTTTTTCTTTGCCTTTTCTTTTGGTGAGGTTTACAGAGCGCACCTACCACCCTTTTTCGTTATTTTATCTTGTTTGTCTTTTTGTGTGCACGCAGAGATTCACACAGGCTGGTGCAGCTCTGTTACAGATTCTAGCGCTAGAATCTATCCCCCTTTCTACTCATCATGATATCATCATCATGATATCATCATCATCATCATCATCATCTCATCATGATATCATAATCATGATATCATCATCATCATAATCATCATCATCATCTCATCATGATATCATCATCATGAGATCATCATCATGATATCATCATCATCATCATCATCATCATCATCATCATCACCATCTCATCATGATATCATCATCATCTCATCATGATATCATCATCATCATCATCTCATCATGATATCATCATCATGATATCATCATCATCTCATCATGATATCATCATCATCAGCATCATCATCATCTCATCATGATATCATCATCATCATCATCATCATCATCATCATCTCATCATGATATCATCATCATGATATCATCATCATGATATCATCATCATGATATCATAATCATCATCATCATCTCATCATGATATCATCATCATCATCTCATCATGATATCATCTCATCATGATATCATCATCATGATATCATCATCATCATCATCATCATCATTATCATCATCTCATCATCATGATATCATCATCATCATCTCATCATGATATCATCATCATCATCATCACCTCATCATGATATCATCATCATGAGATCATCATCATGATATCATCATCATCATCATCATCATGATATCATCATCATGATATCATCATCATCGTCTTCTCATCATGATATCCTCCTCATCATCATCATCTCATCATGATATCATCATCATGATATCATCATCATGATATCATCATCATCATCTCATCATCATCATCATCATCATCATCATCATCATCTCATCATGATATCATCATCATGATATCATCATCATCATCATCTCATCATGATATCATCATCATGATATCATCATCATCATCATCATCATCTCATCATGATATCATCATCATCATCTCATCATGATATCATCATCTCATCATGATATCATCATCATGATATCATCATCATCATCATCATCATCATCATCATCATGATATCATCATCATCATCATCTCATCATGATATCATCATCATCATCTCATCATGATATCATCATCTCATCATGATATCATCATCTCATCATGATATCATCATCATGATATCATCATCATCATCATCATCATCATCATCATCATCTCATCATGATATTATCATAATGATATCATCATCATCATCTCATCATGATATCATCATCATGATATCATCATCATCGTCTTCTCATCATGATATCCTCATCATCATCATCTCATCATGATATCATCATCATCATCATCATCTCATCATGATATCATCATCATGATATCATCATCATGATATCATCATCATCATCATCATCATCATCATCATCATCATCATCATCATCTCATCATGCTATCATTATCATCATCTCATCATGATATCATCATCATGATATCATCATCATGATATCATCATCATCATCATCATCATCATCATCATCATCATCATCATCATCTCATCATGATATCATCACCATCATCATCATCTCATCATGATATCATCATCATCATCATCATCTCATCATGATACCATCATCTCATCATGATATCATCATCATCATCATCTCAGCATGCTATCACTATCATCATCTCATCATGATATCTTCATCATGATATCATCATTATCTCATTATGATATCATCATCATGATATAATCTCATCATGATATCATCATCATCATCATCATCTCATCATGCTATCACTATCATCATCTCATCATGCTATCACTATCATCATCTTATCATGATATCATCATCATCTCATCATTCTATCATTATCATCATCTCATCATGATATCATAATCATCATCATCTCATCATGATATCATCATCATCATCTCATCATGATATCATCATCATGATATCATCATCATCATCATCTCATCACGATATCATCATCATCATCTCATCATGATATCATCCTCATCATCATCATCATCATCATCTCATCATGATATCATCATTATGATATAATCTCATCATGATATCATCATCATGATATCATCATCATTATCTCATCATGATTTCATCATCATCATCATGATATAATCATGATATCATAATCATCATCATCTCATCATGATATCATCATCATCATCTCATCAGGATATCTTCATCATGATATCATCATCATCATCATCATCATCTCATCATGATATCATCATCATCTCATCATGATATCATCATCATCTCATCATGATATCATCATCATCATCTCATCATTATATCATCATCATCATCTCATCATGATATCATCATTATCATCATCTCATCATGATATCATCATCATGATATCATCATCATGATATCATCATCATCATCATCATCTCATCATGATATCATCACCATCATCATCTCATCATGATATCATCATCATCATCTCATCATGATATCATCATCATCATCTCATCATGCTATCACTTACATCATCTCATCATGATATCATCATCATCTCATAATGATATCATCATCATCATCATCATCATCATCATCATCATCATCATCATCTCATCATGCTACCATTATCATCATCATCTCATCATCATCATCATCATCATCATCATCATCATCATCATCATCATCATCTCATCATGCTATCACTTACATCATCTCATCACGATATCATCATCATCATCATCATCATCATCATCATCATCATCATCATCATCATCATCATCATTATCATCATCTCATCATGATATCATCATCATCATCATCATCATCTCATCATGATATCATCATCATCATCATCATCATCATCATCATCATCTCATCATCATCATCATCATCATCATCATCATCATCATCATCTCATCATGCTATCACTTACATCATCTCATCACGATATCATCATCATCATCATCATCATCATCATCATCATCATCATTATCATCATCTCATCATGATATCATCATCATCATCATCATCATCTCATCATGATATCATCATCATCATCATCATCATCATCATCATCTCATCATGCTATCACTTACATCATCTCATCATGATATCATCATCATCTCATAATGATAGAAACATCATGATATCATCATCATCATCTCATCATGCTACCATTATCATCATCTCATCATGGTATCATCATCATGATATCATCATCATCATCATCATCATCATCATCATCATCATCATCTCATCATGATATCATCATCTCATCATGATATCATCATCATCATCTCATCATGATATCATAATCATCATCATCTCATCATCATCATCATCATCATCATCATCATCTCATCATGATATCATCATCTCATCATGATATCATCATCTCATCATGATATCATCATCATCATCTCATCATGATATCATAATCATCATCATCATCTCATAATGATATCATCATCATGATATCATCATCATCATCATCATCATCATCATCATCATCATCTCATCATAATATCATCATCATCATCATCATCATCATCATCATCATCATCATCATCTCATCATGATATCATCATCATCATCTCATCATCATCATCTCATCATCATCTCATCATGATATCATCATCATCATCTCATCATGATATCATCATCATCTCATCATGATATCATCATCATGATATCATCATCATCTCATCATGCTACCATTATCATCATCTCATCATGGTTTCATCATCATGATATCATCATCATCATCATCTCATTATGCTACCATTATCATCATCATCTCATCATGATATCATCATCATCATCATCATATCATGCTATCACTTACATCATCTCATCATGATATCATCATCATCATCATCATCATCTCATCATGATATCATCATCATGATATCATCATCATCATCTCATCATGCTACCATTATCATCATCTCATCATGGTATCATCATCATGATATCATCATCATCATCATCTCATCATGATATCATCATCTCATCATGATATCATCATCTCATCATGATATCATCATCATCATCATCTCATCATGATATCATCATCTCATCATGATATCATCATCTCATCATGATATCATCATCATCATCATCTCATCATGATATCATCATCATCATCTCATCATGATATCATCATCATGATATCATCATCATGATATCATCATCATCATCATCATTATCATCATCATCATCATGATATCATCATCATCATCATCATCATCTCATCATGATATCATCATCATGATATCATCATCATCATCTCATCATGCTACCATTATCATCATCTCATCATGGTATCATCATCATGATATCATCATCATCATCATCTCATCATGATATCATCATCTCATCATGATATCATCATCTCATCATGATATCATCATCATCATCATCTCATCATGATATCATCATCTCATCATGATATCATCATCTCATCATGATATCATCATCACAAAACACAAAGTGTAGACTGCTGCGCCTGTATGTAAACGGGTATGCAGCACTCGGGCACCGCTAGTGTCTCACTTCTAGCAAAATAAATACAATACAAAGAAAAACGTGACCAGTGCGCTTCAACCAACACTACACACATTTATATTTACCCTTAGAACAAGTATGTATCTTGCAGTGTTGTACAAAGGGAATATGAAAAATAAAAGAATAAAACACACAATAGTGTAATATATCAAAGAAAAAGTGAAATAAAGTGAATGAATTGTGCCAAGTGGCCACTCACATTCGTCTGAGCAACTACTTGCTCAGGGATATCAGCATAAGGGAGCCCAGGGAAAGGGTTAATGATGTTCCGTCACTTCATCCATGAAGACTCCACAAAACACATGAGGAAGAAGGAAGGCAAGGATATTAATGAACACTGTTTAATATGTAATACAAATAAAACATAGAATTCTTACAGTTAAAATCTGAAGAGTCCTCAATTTCATTAAAAGCAGTAAAAATGGTAAAAATCCTTGAAAAAGAGTCCAGTGTTGCACATCCCTTGTTTCCTATAGCACACAACGCGTTTCTCCTCTTTGGTGAGGCTTTTTCAAGTGTCCTCATGTGTTCTCAGCTGGGTCCTTAAATAGTGTGTCGCATAATTGATCCTCATCTGTCTCCCACCTGTTGCGTGTCTCCGTTGCCATGGAGACAAGTTTTTTCGTCTCCTCCCTTCATTTCTGATTGGTCCTGCTGTCACACCCCCTTCTCTCTGCCTGACTGGGCTAAATGTCTCAGCAGAAACGGAGAGACATGCAGTGTGGAAGATAAGGGGGAGTGGTTATATAACAATGTTAGGATAGGCAGAGGTAAGATCTCAGTATTGCTTTCAGCAGATAGGCAGACAATAGCAAATGTAAACACCTTAAAAACGAAAAATCTTATACCAGCAGCACCAAGCATCTCCTATTCCATAACAAAGGAAAAAAGAGAAAGGAAAGACTTATATAAAGCTGCCCTTTGTATTGTTGTACTCACCACCCACATCCACTGATATTAAACAAGAAAGGGGGGGTGGGGGTGGGAAAGGCAGGGGGAGGGGCTGGATGCTGCTAGTGTCTCTGACAGTGTATGATAACTGATCAGAGACATGAGGTTCAGGAAGTTATACACAGTCCATAAAATCACTAACACATACTGATTGTTTATACAAAATATATATAAAGAGACATCTTCCAATTGACTCATAAAAAATTGAATAGGTCAAACTCTGCATTTAACCCCTTGGGTGCCAGGGTTTGTAGTTCGTATACCCATTTCATTTCGAGCTTACCCAGCTCTTTCCATGAATCTCCTCCTCTCCAATATTTTCTATATTTGGCTATAGCCAAAAAGCTCAGATCTTTTGGGTTATTACCATGCTCAAAGAAGTGTTTGGGGACACTATGGGTTAAGAGTTTATTGCGAATGTTACCACAATGTTCTCCTACCCTTGTCTTAATTTTCCTCGTGGTGCGACCCACATACTGGAGTCCACACGGGCACTCCAGCAGATAGATCACCCCACTGGAATCACAGTTCATAAACTCCTTAATATCATAAGTCCTCCCCGTATGCTTGGAGGTAAAACTATTGATTTTTGTAGGTAGTTTCCTAGTGTGTCTGCATGCATTGCAGTTGTTGCACCTGTAAAACCCTGGGTTCTGACTCAAGAAAGTGTTATTCTTCTTTTTATTAATATTTTCCCTGGTAAAGCTGGATGTTATACACCTTTTGATGGAGGGGGCTCCCCGAAATATAATTTTTGGTTTATCGGGGATGATCTCTTTCAGGATATCATCCTTTTTTAAAATCGACCAATGTTTGTTTATAATTTTTCTTAACTCCTTATTTTTGTTATTATAATCAAGGATTATTGGTAGGGCGATTTCTTTATCTTGGTTATCCTGTTTCTCCTTATATTTAAGAAGGGAGTCTCTTTCTACTGATCTTACTGCATTAAAAGCCTTCTCTATATTATGTTCCGAATAATCTTTATCCAGAAAGCGTTTCTTTAGCAGATTTAATTGTTCATCAAACACGGTGTCCTCTGTGCAATTACGTTTTAGTCTAATGGCTTGATTTTTTGGGATGTTTTCTAGCCAAGGTGAGTAGTGTCCACTATCTCTACCTATGAAACTATTTACGTCCACTTGCTTAAAGAAGGTTTTGGTTTTAATGCTCATGTTCTCTATGTAGATCTCAAGATCCAAAAAATTTACTTTTTGATCGTCAGACTCGGTATTCAATTTAATGCCCCAATCATTAGTATTGAGATAATTCAGGAACTTCATTAGTTCCAATTTATCCCCCTTCCAAATAAAAAACAGGTCATCTATATACCTGTGATAGGATACCAAATTTGATCCCCAGCCATGCTCGGACCATACATACTCCTGTTCCCACTCCGCCATAAAGAGATTGGCATAGCTGGGGGCGAATTTCGTTCCCATGGCTGTTCCTCGTCTCTGCAGAAAGAAGCCATCTCCAAACCAGAAAAAATTATTATGGAGTATAAGGTCTATTCCAGACACCACAAACTTTATAAAGTCTTCTTCAAGCAGTTTGCTATCTAACAGTGCTTTCTCTATAGCTCCACAGCCTTTAGCGTGGTCAATAATAGTGTACAGAGATGTCACGTCACTTGTGACCAACACCATTCCCTCTTCCCATGTTACAGTTTTGAGAGTATTCAAAATACTTGTGGTGTCCTTTAGATATGATGGGACTTTTTTTACAAAGGGTTGTAGGATCAAATCTATATATTCTGAGAGATTGCAATATAATGATCACACACCAAAGACAATCGGTCTCCCTGGTGGATTTAATACATCTTTATGTATTTTGGGAAGGAAGTAAAACACTGGGATGATTGGATGGATATTATTAATGTAGTTAAATTCATCCTTCCCTAGGAAACCTTTTCTCTTCCCTTCATCTAGGAATCTAGTTAACTTTTTCTTTTGATCCAGGGTGGGGTCACTTTTGAGGCGTGTATACACGTCCGTATCACTAAGCTGCCGATGTGCTTCCTTCAGGTAAAATTCCTTAGACATGATCACTATACCTCCTCCTTTGTCTGCTGGTTTAATAACCAAGCGTTCATCTTTTCTCAAAGCTCCCAGGGCCTCTCTCTCTGCCCTCGTGAAGTTGGTATGGTCAAGTTTATGGTATTTAACCTTTTCTATATCTTCCATAACCAACTTCTCGAAAACTTCTAATGGGCCAGATTTACAGGCGGTTGGGTAAAACGTGGACCGATTTTTAAGAGGGGTTTTGTTCACACTTATAGGAATCTTATTATTTTCTCTACTGGGGTTCATGTTTCTTTGTTGTTTCCCTATAAAGAACCTCTTTAGTGTTGCTTTCCTTACAAACCTATTAATGTCTATAAAAGTGTCAAATTTATTCAGGGTGCGCGTGGGGGCATATTTCAGACCTTTACTTAAAACTTTATTTTGGATCTCACTCAGCTGGATGCCAGAGATATTAAAAATTCCATTTGTGTCTATCGTCTGTATAAGTTTTCCCTTCTTCTTGTGTAATCCTCCTCTCTTACCTCTATATCTCCTGACCTCTGGTTTTTGTATCTTAGGGATTTTTCTCTCTCTCTTTCTCTCCATGACGGTCTTCCCTTCGTTTTCCATAGGTGATCCCTCTGGCCCCACCCTAAAAAATGATGGTGGTCTCCTACTTGTTTTACATTCTCCCTTTCCTCTATTCCAGTAGCTAGGGGTTTGAACATATTGGTCAAACTGAGTGGGGAATTCCCATTGTTCAATGGGCTCCTATCCTCTCCCATTTTTCTCTTTGATTTAACCTTCTCCCATTTATTAAACATTTTTTTGTTGTTGTTCCCCTCATTCCTAGGGGATATAGGGATTTTATCAAACTTCTTTGAGAAAGTTCTTATTCTTTCATTCAAATAATCGCCCTTATCTCTCCGATATTTTTTAATCTTAATTTTCTTTACTTCCTCCTCAATCCTGCTAGCTCGAACCTTCGTTCTTTCTGTGTACTCTCCAAACTCAGGGAGAATCTCACATGGGGACAAAAGGTCGCATTTCTTCTCTATTTCTTTTTTAATATCTATTAGGGTCCTTTCTCGAATCATGATAATAAAACCCATTAGTTCAAACGAGCAGTGGTCCAAGATATTATCCCACTGTTTGGTGAGGGAAGGATCTTCTACCTCAATAGAGAGTGTTTTAAAAATCCTCACACCCCTCGGGATCATTTTCTCACTCAAATACTTTTTAAGGGTGGCAATTTCCCATTTAGTTCTTATTTCCTTAATTAAGAGTTTTTCAAGAGTCTGAAACTCATCATTCAGACAAATGTGGTCTGTCCCTTCTTCAGACCCTTCAAAATCATCATCAAATAGTACATCTAAATTAGTGCATAAATCGTGACGAAAATCAAGTAAAGACATAGTGAATGTTGTGCACAAAAAAGGCTGCTGCAATCTACGTGAAACAATAAAATCAATACAAAACACAAAGTGTAGACTGCTGCGCCTGTATGTAAACGGGTATGCAGCACTCGGGCACCGCTAGTGTCTCACTTCTAGCAAAATAAATACAATACAAAGAAAAACGTGACCAGTGCGCTTCAACCAACACTACACACACTTATATTTACCCTTAGAACAAGTATGTATCTTGCAGTGTTGTACAAAGGGAATATGAAAAATAAAAGAATAAAACACACAATAGTGTAATATATCAAAGAAAAAGTGAAATAAAGTGAATGAATTGTGCCAAGTGGCCACTCACATTCGTCTGAGCAACTACTTGCTCAGGGATATCAGCATAAGGGAGCCCAGGGAAAGGGTTAATGATGTTCCGTCACTTCATCCATGAAGACTCCACAAAACACATGAGGAAGAAGGAAGGCAAGGATATTAATGAACACTGTTTAATATGTAATACAAATAAAACATAGAATTCTTACAGTTAAAATCTGAAGAGTCCTCAATTTCATTAAAAGCAGTAAAAATGGTAAAAATCCTTGAAAAAGAGTCCAGTGTTGCACATCCCTTGTTTCCTATAGCACACAACGCGTTTCTCCTCTTTGGTGAGGCTTTTTCAAGTGTCCTCATGTGTTCTCAGCTGGGTCCTTGAAAAAGCGATTATTTGAATGAAAGAATAAGAACTTTCTCAAAGAAGTTTGATAAAATCCCTATATCCCCTAGGAATGAGGGGAACAACAACAAAAAAATGTTTAATAAATGGGAGAAGGTTAAATCAAAGAGAAAAATGGGAGAGGATAGGAGCCCATTGAACAATGGGAATTCCCCACTCAGTTTGACCAATATGTTCAAACCCCTAGCTACTGGAATAGAGGAAAGGGAGAATGTAAAACAAGTAGGAGACCACCATCATTTTTTAGGGTGGGGCCAGAGGGATCACCTATGGAAAACGAAGGGAAGACCGTCATGGAGAGAAAGAGAGAGAGAAAAATCCCTAAGATACAAAAACCAGAGGTCAGGAGATATAGAGGTAAGAGAGGAGGATTACACAAGAAGAAGGGAAAACTTATACAGACGATAGACACAAATGGAATTTTTAATATCTCTGGCATCCAGCTGAGTGAGATCCAAAATAAAGTTTTAAGTAAAGGTCTGAAATATGCCCCCACGCGCACCCTGAATAAATTTGACACTTTTATAGACATTAATAGGTTTGTAAGGAAAGCAACACTAAAGAGGTTCTTTATAGGGAAACAACAAAGAAACATGAACCCCAGTAGAGAAAATAATAAGATTCCTATAAGTGTGAACAAAACCCCTCTTAAAAATCGGTCCACGTTTTACCCAACCGCCTGTAAATCTGGCCCATTAGAAGTTTTCGAGAAGTTGGTTATGGAAGATATAGAAAAGGTTAAATACCATAAACTTGACCATACCAACTTCACGAGGGCAGAGAGAGAGGCCCTGGGAGCTTTGAGAAAAGATGAACGCTTGGTTATTAAACCAGCAGACAAAGGAGGAGGTATAGTGATCATGTCTAAGGAATTTTACCTGAAGGAAGCACATCGGCAGCTTAGTGATACGGACGTGTATACACGCCTCAAAAGTGACCCCACCCTGGATCAAAAGAAAAAGTTAACTAGATTCCTAGATGAAGGGAAGAGAAAAGGTTTCCTAGGGAAGGATGAATTTAACTACATTAATAATATCCATCCAATCATCCCAGTGTTTTACTTCCTTCCCAAAATACATAAAGATGTATTAAATCCACCAGGGAGACCGATTGTCTCGGGTGTGGGATCATTATATTGCAATCTCTCAGAATATATAGATTTGATCCTACAACCCTTTGTAAAAAAAGTCCCATCATATCTAAAGGACACCACAAGTATTTTGAATACTCTCAAAACTGTAACATGGGAAGAGGGAATGGTGTTGGTCACAAGTGACGTGACATCTCTGTACACTATTATTGACCACGCTAAAGGCTGTGGAGCTATAGAGAAAGCACTGTTAGATAGCAAACTGCTTGAAGAAGACTTTATAAAGTTTGTGGTGTCTGGAATAGACCTTATACTCCATAATAATTTTTTCTGGTTTGGAGATGGCTTCTTTCTGCAGAGACGAGGAACAGCCATGGGAACGAAATTCGCCCCCAGCTATGCCAATCTCTTTATGGCGGAGTGGGAACAGGAGTATGTATGGTCCGAGCATGGCTGGGGATCAAATTTGGTATCCTATCACAGGTATATAGATGACCTGTTTTTTATTTGGAAGGGGGATAAATTGGAACTAATGAAGTTCCTGAATTATCTCAATACTAATGATTGGGGCATTAAATTGAATACCGAGTCTGACGATCAAAAAGTAAATTTTTTGGATCTTGAGATCTACATAGAGAACATGAGCATTAAAACCAAAACCTTCTTTAAGCAAGTGGACGTAAATAGTTTCATAGGTAGAGATAGTGGACACTACTCACCTTGGCTAGAAAACATCCCAAAAAATCAAGCCATTAGACTAAAACGTAATTGCACAGAGGACACCGTGTTTGATGAACAATTAAATCTGCTAAAGAAACGCTTTCTGGATAAAGATTATTCGGAACATAATATAGAGAAGGCTTTTAATGCAGTAAGATCAGTAGAAAGAGACTCCCTTCTTAAATATAAGGAGAAACAGGATAACCAAGATAAAGAAATCGCCCTACCAATAATCCTTGATTATAATAACAAAAATAAGGAGTTAAGAAAAATTATAAACAAACATTGGTCGATTTTAAAAAAGGATGATATCCTGAAAGAGATCATCCCCGATAAACCAAAAATTATATTTCGGGGAGCCCCCTCCATCAAAAGGTGTATAACATCCAGCTTTACCAGGGAAAATATTAATAAAAAGAAGAATAACACTTTCTTGAGTCAGAACCCAGGGTTTTACAGGTGCAACAACTGCAATGCATGCAGACACACTAGGAAACTACCTACAAAAATCAATAGTTTTACCTCCAAGCATACGGGGAGGACTTATGATATTAAGGAGTTTATGAACTGTGATTCCAGTGGGGTGATCTATCTGCTGGAGTGCCCGTGTGGACTCCAGTATGTGGGTCGCACCACGAGGAAAATTAAGACAAGGGTAGGAGAACATTGTGGTAACATTCGCAATAAACTCTTAACCCATAGTGTCCCCAAACACTTCTTTGAGCATGGTAATAACCCAAAAGATCTGAGCTTTTTGGCTATAGCCAAATATAGAAAATATTGGAGAGGAGGAGATTCATGGAAAGAGCTGGGTAAGCTCGAAATGAAATGAGTATACGAACTACAAACCCTGGCACCCAAGGGGTTAAATGCAGAGTTTGACCTATTCAATTTTTTATGAGTCAATTGGAAGATGTCTCTTTATATATATTTTGTATAAACAATCAGTATGTGTTAGTGATTTTATGGACTGTGTATAACTTCCTGAACCTCATGTCTCTGATCAGTTATCATACACTGTCAGAGACACTAGCAGCATCCAGCCCCTCCCCCTGCCTTTCCCACCCCCACCCCCCCTTTCTTGTTTAATATCAGTGGATGTGGGTGGTGAGTACAACAATACAAAGGGCAGCTTTATATAAGTCTTTCCTTTCTCTTTTTTCCTTTGTTATGGAATAGGAGATGCTTGGTGCTGCTGGTATAAGATTTTTCGTTTTTAAGGTGTTTACATTTGCTATTGTCTGCCTATCTGCTGAAAGCAATACTGAGATCTTACCTCTGCCTATCCTAACATTGTTATATAACCACTCCCCCTTATCTTCCACACTGCATGTCTCTCCGTTTCTGCTGAGACATTTAGCCCAGTCAGGCAGAGAGAAGGGGGTGTGACAGCAGGACCAATCAGAAATGAAGGGAGGAGACGAAAAAACTTGTCTCCATGGCAACGGAGACACGCAACAGGTGGGAGACAGATGAGGATCAATTATGCGACACACTATTTAAGGACCCAGCTGAGAACACATGAGGACACTTGAAAAAGCCTCACCAAAGAGGAGAAACGCGTTGTGTGCTATAGGAAACAAGGGATGTGCAACACTGGACTCTTTTTCAAGGATTTTTACCATTTTTACTGCTTTTAATGAAATTGAGGACTCTTCAGATTTTAACTGTAAGAATTCTATGTTTTATTTGTATTACATATTAAACAGTGTTCATTAATATCCTTGCCTTCCTTCTTCCTCATGTGTTTTGTGGAGTCTTCATGGATGAAGTGACGGAACATCATTAACCCTTTCCCTGGGCTCCCTTATGCTGATATCCCTGAGCAAGTAGTTGCTCAGACGAATGTGAGTGGCCACTTGGCACAATTCATTCACTTTATTTCACTTTTTCTTTGATATATTACACTATTGTGTGTTTTATTCTTTTATTTTTCATATTCCCTTTGTACAACACTGCAAGATACATACTTGTTCTAAGGGTAAATATAAGTGTGTGTAGTGTTGGTTGAAGCGCACTGGTCACGTTTTTCTTTGTATTGTATTTATTTTGCTAGAAGTGAGACACTAGCGGTGCCCGAGTGCTGCATACCCGTTTACATACAGGCGCAGCAGTCTACACTTTGTGTTTTGTATTGATTTTATTGTTTCACGTAGATTGCAGCAGCCTTTTTTGTGCACAACATTCACTATGTCTTTACTTGATTTTCGTCACGATTTATGCACTAATTTAGATGTACTATTTGATGATGATTTTGAAGGGTCTGAAGAAGGGACAGACCACATTTGTCTGAATGATGAGTTTCAGACTCTTGAAAAACTCTTAATTAAGGAAATAAGAACTAAATGGGAAATTGCCACCCTTAAAAAGTATTTGAGTGAGAAAATGATCCCGAGGGGTGTGAGGATTTTTAAAACACTCTCTATTGAGGTAGAAGATCCTTCCCTCACCAAACAGTGGGATAATATCTTGGACCACTGCTCGTTTGAACTAATGGGTTTTATTATCATGATTCGAGAAAGGACCCTAATAGATATTAAAAAAGAAATAGAGAAGAAATGCGACCTTTTGTCCCCATGTGAGATTCTCCCTGAGTTTGGAGAGTACACAGAAAGAACGAAGGTTCGAGCTAGCAGGATTGAGGAGGAAGTAAAGAAAATTAAGATTAAAAAATATCGGAGAGATAAGGGCGATTATTTGAATGAAAGAATAAGAACTTTCTCAAAGAAGTTTGATAAAATCCCTATATCCCCTAGGAATGAGGGGAACAACAACAAAAAAATGTTTAATAAATGGGAGAAGGTTAAATCAAAGAGAAAAATGGGAGAGGATAGGAGCCCATTGAACAATGGGAATTCCCCACTCAGTTTGACCAATATGTTCAAACCCCTAGCTACTGGAATAGAGGAAAGGGAGAATGTAAAACAAGTAGGAGACCACCATCATTTTTTAGGGTGGGGCCAGAGGGATCACCTATGGAAAACGAAGGGAAGACCGTCATGGAGAGAAAGAGAGAGAGAAAAATCCCTAAGATACAAAAACCAGAGGTCAGGAGATATAGAGGTAAGAGAGGAGGATTACACAAGAAGAAAGGAAAACTTATACAGACGATAGACACAAATGGAATTTTTAATATCTCTGGCATCCAGCTGAGTGAGATCCAAAATAAAGTTTTAAGTAAAGGTCTGAAATATGCCCCCACGCGCACCCTGAATAAATTTGACACTTTTATAGACATTAATAGGTTTGTAAGGAAAGCAACACTAAAGAGGTTCTTTATAGGGAAACAACAAAGAAACATGAACCCCAGTAGAGAAAATAATAAGATTCCTATAAGTGTGAACAAAACCCCTCTTAAAAATCGGTCCACGTTTTACCCAACCGCCTGTAAATCTGGCCCATTAGAAGTTTTCGAGAAGTTGGTTATGGAAGATATAGAAAAGGTTAAATACCATAAACTTGACCATACCAACTTCACGAGGGCAGAGAGAGAGGCCCTGGGAGCTTTGAGAAAAGATGAACGCTTGGTTATTAAACCAGCAGACAAAGGAGGAGGTATAGTGATCATGTCTAAGGAATTTTACCTGAAGGAAGCACATCGGCAGCTTAGTGATACGGACGTGTATACACGCCTCAAAAGTGACCCCACCCTGGATCAAAAGAAAAAGTTAACTAGATTCCTAGATGAAGGGAAGAGAAAAGGTTTCCTAGGGAAGGATGAATTTAACTACATTAATAATATCCATCCAATCATCCCAGTGTTTTACTTCCTTCCCAAAATACATAAAGATGTATTAAATCCACCAGGGAGACCGATTGTCTCGGGTGTGGGATCATTATATTGCAATCTCTCAGAATATATAGATTTGATCCTACAACCCTTTGTAAAAAAAGTCCCATCATATCTAAAGGACACCACAAGTATTTTGAATACTCTCAAAACTGTAACATGGGAAGAGGGAATGGTGTTGGTCACAAGTGACGTGACATCTCTGTACACTATTATTGACCACGCTAAAGGCTGTGGAGCTATAGAGAAAGCACTGTTAGATAGCAAACTGCTTGAAGAAGACTTTATAAAGTTTGTGGTGTCTGGAATAGACCTTATACTCCATAATAATTTTTTCTGGTTTGGAGATGGCTTCTTTCTGCAGAGACGAGGAACAGCCATGGGAACGAAATTCGCCCCCAGCTATGCCAATCTCTTTATGGCGGAGTGGGAACAGGAGTATGTATGGTCCGAGCATGGCTGGGGATCAAATTTGGTATCCTATCACAGGTATATAGATGACCTGTTTTTTATTTGGAAGGGGGATAAATTGGAACTAATGAAGTTCCTGAATTATCTCAATACTAATGATTGGGGCATTAAATTGAATACCGAGTCTGACGATCAAAAAGTAAATTTTTTGGATCTTGAGATCTACATAGAGAACATGAGCATTAAAACCAAAACCTTCTTTAAGCAAGTGGACGTAAATAGTTTCATAGGTAGAGATAGTGGACACTACTCACCTTGGCTAGAAAACATCCCAAAAAATCAAGCCATTAGACTAAAACGTAATTGCACAGAGGACACCGTGTTTGATGAACAATTAAATCTGCTAAAGAAACGCTTTCTGGATAAAGATTATTCGGAACATAATATAGAGAAGGCTTTTAATGCAGTAAGATCAGTAGAAAGAGACTCCCTTCTTAAATATAAGGAGAAACAGGATAACCAAGATAAAGAAATCGCCCTACCAATAATCCTTGATTATAATAACAAAAATAAGGAGTTAAGAAAAATTATAAACAAACATTGGTCGATTTTAAAAAAGGATGATATCCTGAAAGAGATCATCCCCGATAAACCAAAAATTATATTTCGGGGAGCCCCCTCCATCAAAAGGTGTATAACATCCAGCTTTACCAGGGAAAATATTAATAAAAAGAAGAATAACACTTTCTTGAGTCAGAACCCAGGGTTTTACAGGTGCAACAACTGCAATGCATGCAGACACACTAGGAAACTACCTACAAAAATCAATAGTTTTACCTCCAAGCATACGGGGAGGACTTATGATATTAAGGAGTTTATGAACTGTGATTCCAGTGGGGTGATCTATCTGCTGGAGTGCCCGTGTGGACTCCAGTATGTGGGTCGCACCACGAGGAAAATTAAGACAAGGGTAGGAGAACATTGTGGTAACATTCGCAATAAACTCTTAACCCATAGTGTCCCCAAACACTTCTTTGAGCATGGTAATAACCCAAAAGATCTGAGCTTTTTGGCTATAGCCAAATATAGAAAATATTGGAGAGGAGGAGATTCATGGAAAGAGCTGGGTAAGCTCGAAATGAAATGGGTATACGAACTACAAACCCTGGCACCCAAGGGGTTAAATGCAGAGTTTGACCTATTCAATTTTTTATGAGTCAATTGGAAGATGTCTCTTTATATATATTTTGTATAAACAATCAGTATGTGTTAGTGATTTTATGGACTGTGTATAACTTCCTGAACCTCATGTCTCTGATCAGTTATCATACACTGTCAGAGACACTAGCAGCATCCAGCCCCTCCCCCTGCCTTTCCCACCCCCACCCCCCCTTTCTTGTTTAATATCAGTGGATGTGGGTGGTGAGTACAACAATACAAAGGGCAGCTTTATATAAGTCTTTCCTTTCTCTTTTTTCCTTTGTTATGGAATAGGAGATGCTTGGTGCTGCTGGTATAAGATTTTTCGTTTTTAAGGTGTTTACATTTGCTATTGTCTGCCTATCTGCTGAAAGCAATACTGAGATCTTACCTCTGCCTATCCTAACATTGTTATATAACCACTCCCCCTTATCTTCCACACTGCATGTCTCTCCGTTTCTGCTGAGACATTTAGCCCAGTCAGGCAGAGAGAAGGGGGTGTGACAGCAGGACCAATCAGAAATGAAGGGAGGAGACGAAAAAACTTGTCTCCATGGCAACGGAGACACGCAACAGGTGGGAGACAGATGAGGATCAATTATGCGACACACTATTTAAGGACCCAGCTGAGAACACATGAGGACACTTGAAAAAGCCTCACCAAAGAGGAGAAACGCGTTGTGTGCTATAGGAAACAAGGGATGTGCAACACTGGACTCTTTTTCAAGGATTTTTACCATTTTTACTGCTTTTAATGAAATTGAGGACTCTTCAGATTTTAACTGTAAGAATTCTATGTTTTATTTGTATTACATATTAAACAGTGTTCATTAATATCCTTGCCTTCCTTCTTCCTCATGTGTTTTGTGGAGTCTTCATGGATGAAGTGACGGAACATCATTAACCCTTTCCCTGGGCTCCCTTATGCTGATATCCCTGAGCAAGTAGTTGCTCAGACGAATGTGAGTGGCCACTTGGCACAATTCATTCACTTTATTTCACTTTTTCTTTGATATATTACACTATTGTGTGTTTTATTCTTTTATTTTTCATATTCCCTTTGTACAACACTGCAAGATACATACTTGTTCTAAGGGTAAATATAAGTGTGTGTAGTGTTGGTTGAAGCGCACTGGTCACGTTTTTCTTTGTATGATATCATCATCATCATCATCTCATCATGATATCATCATCATCATCTCATCATGATATCATCATCATGATATCATCATCATGATATCATCATCATCATCATTATCATCATCATCATCATCATGATATCATCATCATCATGATATCATCATCATCATCATCATCTCATCATGATATCATCATCATCATCTCATTATGATATCATCATCATCATCATCATCATCATGATATCATCATCATGAGATCATCATCATGATATCATCATCATCATCATCATCATCATCACCATCTCATCATGATATCATCATCATCTCATCATTATATCATCATCATCATCATCTCATCATGATATCATCATCATGATATCATCATCATGATATCATCATCATCTCATCATGATATCATCATCATCAGCATCATCATCATCATCATCATCATCATCATCATCATCATCTCATCATCATG
This sequence comes from Pelodytes ibericus, assembly GCA_036172795.1. Classification (NCBI taxonomy): domain Eukaryota; kingdom Metazoa; phylum Chordata; class Amphibia; order Anura; family Pelodytidae; genus Pelodytes; species Pelodytes ibericus. The sequence continues at coordinate 33,884,626 of CM069867.1, read as the reverse complement.
ATATCATCATCATGATATCATCATCATCATCATCATCATCATCTCATCATCATGATATCATCATCATGATATCATCATCATCATCATCATCATCATGATATCATCATTATCTCATCATGATATCATCATCATGATATCATCATCATGATATCATCATCATGATATCATCATCATCAGCATCATCATCAACATCTCATCATGATACCATCATCTCATCATGATATCATCATCATCATCATCTCATCATGCTATCACTATCATCATCTCATCATGATATCATCATCATGATATCATCATTATCTCATCATGATATCATCATCACGATATCATCATCATCATCATCATCATCATCATCATCATCATCATCATCATCTCATCATGATATCATCATCATCATCATCTCATCATGATATCATCATCATCATCATCATCATCATCATCATCATCATCTCATCATGCTATCACTTACATCATCTCATCATGATATCATCATCATCTCATAATGATATCATCATCATGATATCATCATCATCATCTCATCATGCTACCATTATCATCATCTCATCATGGTATCATCATCATGATATCATCATCATCATCATCATCTCATCATGATATCATCATCTCATCATGATATCATCATCATCATCTCATCATGATATCATAATCATCATCATCTCATAATGATATCATCATCATGATATCATCATCATCATCATCATCATCTCATCATAATATCATCATCATCATCATCATCTCATCATGATTTCATCATCATGATATCATCATCATCATCATCATCATCTCATCATAATATCATCATCATCATCATCTCATCATGATATCATCATCATCATCATCATCATCATCTCATCATCATCATCTCATCATGATATCATCATCATCATCATCATCTCATCATCATCTCATCATGATATCATCATCATCATCTCATCATGATTTCATCATCATGATATCATCATCATCATCATCATCATCTCATCATAATATCATCATCATCATCATCTCATCATGATATCATCATCATCATCATCATCATCATCTCATCATCATCATCTCATCATGATATCATCATCATCATCGTCTCATCATCATCTCATCATGATATCATCATCATCATCTCATCATGATATCATCATCATCTCATCATGATATCATCATCATGATATCATCATCATCTCATCATGCTACCATTATCATCATCTCATCATGGTTTCATCATCATGATATCATCATCATCATCATCATCTCATCATGCTACCATTATCATCATCATCTCATCATGATATCATCATCATCATCATCATATCATACTATCACTTACATCATCTCATCATGATATCATCATCATCATCATCATCATCATCATCTCATCATGATATCATCATCATCATCTCATCATGCTACCATTATCATCATCTCATCATGGTATCATCATCATGATATCATCATCATCATCATCTCATCATGATATCATCATCTCATCATGATATCATCATCTCATCATGATATCATCATCATCATCATCATCTCATCATGATATCATCATCATCATCTCATCATGATATCATCATCATGATATCATCATCATGATATCATCATCATGATATCATCATCATCATCATTATCATCATCATCATCATCATGATATCATCATCATCATCATGATATCATCATCATCATCATCATCTCATCATGATATCATCATCATCATCTCATCATGATATCATCTCATCATGATATCATCATCATGATATCATCATCATCATCATCATCTCATCATGATATCATCATCATCATCATCATCATCATCTCATCATGATATCATCATCATGAGATCATCATCATGATATCATCATCATCATCATCATCACCATCTCATCATGATATCATCATCATCTCATCATGATATCATCATTATCATCTCATCATGATATCATCATCATGATATCATCATCATCTCATCATGATATCATCATCATGATATCATCATCATCAGCATCATCATCATCATCATCATCTCATCATCATGATATCATCATCATGATATCATCATCATCATCATCATCATCATCTTCAACATCATCTCATCATGATATGACGACACGCCAGGAGGAAGCCTTTGATTTAGGCGAAACGTGTTCGTGTACTGTACTTTTCAGGACCAGCCACCTCTGGCTAACTTTGGACTTTTATTTATTTTATCTATTTTTATGCTATATCTATTTTACATCCTGGAAGACATCGTGGAGCTGTTGTTCCAGTATAGTACATGTAAGGTACTACTGTTTTTTTATATTAAAATTGTTTACATTTACCATTTACACCTCCCGTTTGTATCTTTTTCCTACTGAACAACGTCATACACTGGAGGAAGAGGGAGAAGGTGCAACTACCTACAACAGATGAGCCTGTCTATCTGAAAGTTTTGTGAGTGCAAAGACATATCCTGTACATATCACTATTTTTTGCAGCAGTATTGTGCTATGTTTTCTTGTTCTCTTTTTTACACATGTAATTGGATGAACATCATGATATCTGCTTAAGAACATCCTTTCAGGCAATTATCAATACCCCATTGTTTTTTTTTTTTTTTTTTTTCTTTTTCTTTGCCTTTTCTTTTGGTGAGGTTTACAGAGCACACCTACCACCCTTTTTTCGTTATTTTATCTTGTTTGTCTTTTTGTGTGCACGCAGAGATTCACACAGGCTGGTGCAGCTCTGTTACAGATTCTAGCGCTAGAATCTATCCCCCTTTCTACTCATCATGATATCATCATCATGATATCATCATCATCATCATCATCTCATCATGATATCATAATCATGATATCATCATCATCATAATCATCATCATCATCATCATCATCATCATCATCATCATCATCATCACCATTTCATCATGATATCATCATCATCATGATATCATCATCATCTCATCATCATGATATCATCATCATGATATCATCATCATCATCATCATCAACATCATCTCATCATGATATCATCATCATGATATCATCATCATCATCATCATCTCATCATGATATCATAATCATGATATCATCATCATCATAATCATCATCATCATCATCATCATCATCACCATTTCATCATGATATCATCATCATCATGATATCATCATCATCATCATCATGATATCATCATCATCATCATCATGATATCATCATCATCATCATCATCATCATCACCATCTCATCATGATATCATCATCATCTCATCATGATATCATCATCATCATCTCATCATGATATCATCATCACGATATCATCATCATCTCATCATGATATCATCATCATCATCATCATCATCTCATCATGATATCATCATCATCATCATCATCATCATCTCATCATGATATCATCATCATCATCTCATCATGATATCATCATCATCATCTCATCATGATATCATCATCACGATATCATCATCATCTCATCATGATATCATCATCATCATCATCATCTCATCATGATATCATCATCATCATCATCATCATCTCATCATGATATCATCATCATCATCTCATCATGATATCATCTCATCATGATATCATCTCATCATGATATCATCATCATCATCATCATCATCATCATCATCATCTCATCATGATATCATCATCATCATCATCATCATCATCATCATCTCATCATCATCATCATCATCATCATCATCATCATCATCATCATCATCATCTCATCATGCTATCACTTACATCATCTCATCACGATATCATCATCATCATCATCATCATCATCATCATCATCATCATCATCATTATCATCATCTCATCATGATATCATCATCATCATCATCATCTCATCATGATATCATCATCATCATCATCATCATCATCATCTCATCATGCTATCACTTACATCATCTCATCATGATATCATCATCATCTCATAATGATATCATCATCATGATATCATCATCATCATCTCATCATGCTACCATTATCATCATCTCATCATGGTATCATCATCATGATATCATCATCATCATCATCATCATCATCATCATCATCATCATCTCATCATGATATCATCATCATCATCTCATCATGATATCATAATCATCATCATCTCATCATCATCATCATCATCATCATCATCTCATCATGATATCATCATCTCATCATCTCATCATAATATCATCATCATCATCATCATCATCATCTCATCATGATATCATAATCATCATCATCATCTCATAATGATATCATCATCATGATATCATCATCATCATCATCATCATCATCATCATCATCATCTCATCATAATATCATCATCATTATCATCATCATCATCTCATCATGATATCATCATCATCATCTCATCATCATCATCTCATCATCATCTCATCATGATATCATCATCATCATCTCATCATGATATCATCATCATCTCATCATGATATCATCATCATGATATCATCATCATCTCATCATGCTACCATTATCATCATCTCATCATGGTTTCATCATCATGATATCATCATCATCATCATCTCATTATGCTACCATTATCATCATCATCTCATCATGATATCATCATCATCATCATCATATCATGCTATCACTTACATCATCTCATCATGATATCATCATCATCATCATCTCATCATGATATCATCATCATGATATCATCATCATCATCTCATCATGCTACCATTATCATCATCTCATCATGGTATCATCATCATGATATCATCATCATCATCATCTCATCATGATATCATCATCTCATCATGATATCATCATCATCATCATCTCATCATGATATCATCATCATCATCTCATCATGCTACCATTATCATCATCTCATCATGGTATCATCATCATGATATCATCATCATCATCATCATCTCATCATGATATCATCATCTCATCATGATATCATCATCTCATCATGATATCATCATCATCATCATCTCATCATGATATCATCATCTCATCATGATATCATCATCTCATCATGATATCATCATCATCATCATCTCATCATGATATCATCATCATCATCTCATCATGATATCATCATCATGATATCATCATCATGATATCATCATCATCATCATTATCATCATCATCATCATCATGATATCATCATCATCATGATATCATCATCATCTCATCATGATATCATCATCATGATATCATCATCATCATCTCATCATGCTACCATTATCATCATCTCATCATGGTATCATCATCATGATATCATCATCATCATCATCTCATCATGATATCATCATCCCATCATGATATCATCATCTCATCATGATATCATCATCATCATCATCTCATCATGATATCATCATCTCATCATGATATCATCATCTCATCATGATATCATCATCATCATCATCTCATCATGATATCATCATCATCATCTCATCATGATATCATCATCATGATATCATCATCATGATATCATCATCATCATCATTATCATCATCATCATCATCATGATATCATCATCATCATGATATCATCATCATCATCATCTCATCATGATATCATCATCATCATCTCATTATGATATCATCACCATCATCATCATCATGATATCATCATC